>CM037644.1:24456834-24525734 GCA_015227895.2 Colaptes auratus
GCCCTGACAGTGTCAGAAGAATTACAAGAAAAGTCTAATTAGAGTCTTTAGTCTGACAGAAATAAAGAGCATGGGGGAGAGCATGAGGGGAAGAGCACTCCGGTGCTGCTCTCCCCCAGTAAAGATCCAGTGACAAGTGTGGGTTGACTCAGCCTAACGAGCACACAGCAGAGGAAAGCACACTCGGGTTATACTGTGTCTGCCTTGCATTCCTTGCTGCTACACGTAGGGCTGTTTCAAGAGAATTGTTCTTGCCTCAGGGGAGAAGTATCACCATAAGAAACAAAAATGTGTAGCATGAAACTTCCCAACTGTTTCCTGAGGCCCCCTATTCAGTTAATTAAGAAACAGGAAAGCTTATTTAGATAGCAGCTCTGCACATCCATGCCATTAGTAAGCTTGAAATAGAGCATTTTCCTTTCTGCCTCTGGAATAGCTTCCTCCAGACCTGTGTGCATCTGCATAACTGCTAGCCCTGTGACTATACCTATCATGCTCTCAAAGCTCCTTGATTCTGAACCTTTTGGATTTGCTTTCCACTTGGGGCTACCAGCACCATTATTCTTTCCTGCAATTTTTAAAGTGTTTGTTTGCTCCTTTTAATTGCACATAAAAACAAAGTAATAATTTCAAGGTGGCGTCATATGGATCTCCTGCCCATAGTGCCCAGGGCATAAGGTTTCTTCTTCTCTTATAGGGGAACACCCATAAGCATCCCCCTTCCAAGTTTCTCAGCTTTGCAGTTATTCCTTCTCTTCTGCTTTTTGGCTGCACCTGTTTGTCTTTCTTCTAAGGTCAGTAGACTCACACAGCTGGTTTAAATATAACAGCTATTTATTTCTGAGAATAACACCTCTGTCTCTCTTCTTTTTAATTAAAGAGACAGCAGAAAGCATTACCTTCCATCTCCCGACTTTCATATTTCATTTCAATATCTCTACCTTATTTAAAAAGCAATTTCTGCTTCCCTTTTTTCCTAGGTAGCATAACACTTCAATAATTTTTGCAACTAAGAAGCTGAGATGAGGATTACAGAGACACTCACACCTAGGAAAAACAAGGTAAAGTAAGATTTTACGCAGAGGTCTCAGCTCTTTCACTCACTGGCTCCTTCACATTTCTCAGGATTTTATTGGCAGTTGTGCCAGATAGCAGAGATATACCAATTTTATATTCACATATAAAATGTTTCAACAGCGATAGAAGTTACAGAGACTAATCTCAAAAAGAAAGAGCAACACTAATAAACTAACTAAAGCTCTAAAATGTACCAAAGCACAAAATACCACTTCAGAATGTTCCAGGCTTGTAAAAGAATGGAGTTTTCCATTAATTCAGGAGGTACAACAACAGGCATGCCTTTGTCTGACAGGGTTGGCTTTCCATTTGTCTGAGCTTTTCTGTGTTTGCTATCAGTTTACAGCATTACAAAAAGCACTCAGATAACCAGCATTATCTCAGAAGTTATGCAGCAGATCAAGAGACACAATCTCCAAATGACAGCACAGTCAGAGCTTTACAGAGGGAAGGCATAATGAAAGAAATTAATTTCAGATGAAGTGATTTTGAATGGAATAGTGCATAAAAGAAATAGTTTGGGGTTTAAAATGTATTAGTTACACTTAAAGATTTGTGATAGTATGGTGGTTATGAGCATAAAAAGCCCAGGAGACAAGGGGAGAAGTCTGGTACTAGAAAAGAGCACCTAGAACTTGGAAGCTACCTCAGCTGAAAGAAGGTGCCTTTCAAAAGCTGTCCCCAGCATCGGGAGCTATTGTGTGCGTTCAGAAGGTCCCAACCCACACTGCAATATGTCAGGGAGGAAATTTCCCTTTCTGCTTAAGTCCTTGCAGTAGTGTTAACAATGCTTGCTTGCAATGTAGTCTTTGCTTTTGATTGCACTCAGGTTTCAGGCTGTGTTTGAGATTCATGTCTTTCATTTGGGGGAAGAAGCTCTGTAGCTAGTAATTACCATTCTCCTAAAGACTACTGCTATTTTAACAAAACCCAAGATTAGCCTAGCCCAGTTATTATATGTGACTTTGTGATACATTCAGCTTCAGATTATAGTAAGACCATCAACAAAAATAACAGCAGTCAGGACATTCATTCAAGAACTGCTGCCAGCCCCACAAGCATGCAGAGCAAGGGGAAGGCCCCGGTAGCCCTAGGCACACTGTGCAGTAACACCACAGCCTAGCCCTCACCCTAGTAGCGCTGCTGGCAACAGTTTAAGTTTCATGTGGAAGCAACACAGGCCAGATTCACTCTGTCCCTGTTCAACAGATGGTGTTGACATACCATATTATGAGAATATGTTCACAAAGCCATATCAAATCTCTCTACTGAGCATGCTGCTTCATCTCTCTAGATCCCCTTGTATAGGTCTCCCAACTCTACCACCTATTTAAGAGCCAGCACTCATCTAGAAAACCCAGAATACCTATACCTGCATCCCCTTTCCAGACATGGGATGCTTAAAGATTCAGAATTCTGTTCAACAGTTGTTTAGAATACTTTAGTGTATCAAATCCACAATATCAGAACATTTCCTCAAGTTCCTTTATCCTGATAGGATTTCCCCTTCCTAATCTTAGTACAAGTTCCATAAATCAGGAACAACTACTCTACAGCAAGTGAATCACACAACTAAAACCAGCATTCAAAAGAACCAAGATTTAGTTGTCGGCTTCAACCAAGTCTGAAAATATTCTAGGAATGTGGAAAACTGAAGTAAGGAAAATCTAGAAGACAAAATATCGAATGAAAATCCGACAAGAATCCAAACTGTTCTACTTGAACGCTTTCATCAACACCATGTATGCACAGAAATAAGTTTAGACTGGAAATACTATCAGCATCACAAAAGAGAAAATCTCTCTGTTCTGTTGTGCTCTACACTTGAGAATCACAGAACACTAACTATGGAGGAGATGCACCAAGATCTACTTCCAGTAGAGGCAATGAGAAAGTGATGAGGCTTAGTGTTTCAGCAGATATACAACAGGTATAGAAAAGAATAGAATTAACCAGGTGGGAAAAGACCTTCAAGATCATCAAGTCCAACCTATCACCCAACACCATCTGATCAACTAAACCATGCACCAAGCACCCATCCAGTCTCTTCCTAAACACCTCCAGTGATGGTGACACCACCACCTCCCTGGGCAGCACATCCCAATGGCCAATATCTCTTTCTGTGAAGGACTTCTTCCTAACATCCAGCCTAAACCTCCTCTGGCACAGCTTGAGACTGTGTCCTCTTGTTCTGGTGCTGGTTGCCTGGGAGAAGAGACCAACCCCCATCTGGCTACAACCTCCCTTCAGGTAGTTGTAGAGAGCAAGGAGGTCTCCCCTGAACCTCCTCTTCTCCAGGATAAGCAACCCCAGCTCCCTCAGCCTCTCCTCATAGAGCTTGTGCTCCAAACCCCTCACCAGTGTTCTGGAGTTGCAGTCTTGTTGGAGCCATTTGGGTTGTGGGTAAACATCTCTGCTGCAATTACAGAAGGCTTCTTGTGGACTGTACTGAGCAGCCTCTGCAGCCTAATTCACTGCAGCACGCCATGGCTGCTGAGGACTGAAATAAAATAGCCCATTCCAGATCTTCAAACACATACACATACAGCCCTTGCTTTTCTTCTTTCAGAGGATCAGTACATCTTTGTTACAAAGTGGGAAAGGCATTTGCATTAGAAAGGTGTTAACGGGAATGCATTTGCAAATCCTCACTAGCAAGAGAAGTTGAAAGAGACAGTTGTAATAACAAGGTCACAGCAAACATTTCAAGTCCATTTCTATTCCTGGACAGCCTCAGTTCATTTCTGGCAGCTTCAGTGGGAGCTGTGTGTGCACGCACAGTTGCTTACAGTTTCCATATGTTGGGAAACTCTGACGAAGTACTCAGCTTCTCTAGCTTAAAGCGATTATTTCTGAGACACCAGGGAAGCACCACAGCTTTAGTACAGCATTGCAGGCAGATTCTTACTGTGAATTCTGTACTTAGATTCTGAAAAATGTTACAGTTCCCTTTAATTTCAGAATGGTTCTTAGACCTGCTTCTTGGGTTCTGGCCATACCCTTCATAACTCAGTGAGTTATAGTACAGCACAGTAGGTCTTACGCATAAAAATCTCAGTTATAAACATTTTCTGCTGCGCTCAAGTTTGTTTTTATGACCTAGAAAGTCCTTCTAGATACAAAAAATTATATTGCAAATAATATTTATTTTTAGTATTATCTGTATTACAACTTCCACCTATTGTACTCTTTTCTCCCCCCTCCAACTTACCCATAAAATAGGACTTTTTTCCCCACATAAAATTCTGAGGTTTCCTCTCTGGGATGCCTGTTCCTACCAGCCATCATTTTAATGAAATATAATAGTAACCTGTCTTGAGAGAAGGGTCTCTAATGATACATAGCAGTATAATAGGTTCTCACAGCACACTGATGGCATGTTGCAACTATACATCACCAGAGAAGCAGTCAGCAGGATGCAGAGTTCAGGGGATACACATGACCGAAGTACAACCATAAAGAAAAAATGAAAAAGAACCACAAATCCTCTTCTGGTGATTCTGTCTGTCTGCAGCTGAAGGTATCCCCAGAGTCAGAGGTGTAGACATCACATGAATTCTGGTACAGACTCAAGTGACAGAGCTTCAGTGGTGAGAAGAACCCCCCCACCCCACCCCCCCAAATCAAAATGTTTCCTTCTAAACAGCACCAATAATTTAATCTGTTCTGCTCTTATTATGGAAACAACTTCATTCAGCAGCACACACACGTAATTTCAAATGCAAAACCTCTGATGAGGAAGTGCTCAAGTTATGTGCAAGAAGGTAAACAGAGAGCTATTAGTCATCCTATCCTACAACATAAACCAGAGCAAGCAAGGAAATTAGCATGTTGCAGACTGAAAACAAGAGAAAGACTTCTTTCATATGCCACATGAGCAGCCAGGGTATGTTGGTCGTGGGAAGTATGAGCTTCATTCCAGAGAAATGGAAGAAAGATTTTAACTGATTGTCATGCAGACCTCTGCAGTAAGATAGCAAAGATGAAAAGATCAAAGATCAATATGGATGGAAGAAGAAAGGATTGTAGAAGCTGTGCCATTTATACATAATATAGGTGTGTTTAGCTACACATCAACCTGTCCATCTTATACACACACACATTTAACCCTGCAGAGACTCAGAAAAGCAGATGACATCCTTTCATCTGAAGTGATACAGCCTATGAACTCCAAGATTCAGCACTAGTTTGTTATAATCAATAGGAAATATCCTATTAACACCATCTGGTGTTAACCATTATGCACCTCCACATTTCAAAAGGGAGAGCCAAATACCTTAATTACTTTCAGAGACAGAAGTCCAGAGCTCATCATTTGACTGCAGTAAAAAGGGCACTACTCAGACATCCCTCAGAAGAGAATAGGATTTATATTGTTCCTTTTTTGATTGAAGCTGTTAGGTTTTATATGTTATGCAGCCCTGTAGAGCAAAAGACATTGTGGCTAACATTCATATAGTGAATTTCTAAAGGCATGTCTCCAATTATTTATCCCTTTGAGCTTCCATCCCAAACATTGATGACATGGACTTTCTCGAGTCACTTTCTAATGAGCCAGATGTAAGTGATTTGTGAATAATCACATACTGCTCCCAGACTAATATTCAATATTCTGAGCTAATTACATTTCCAGGCTATGTTGTCAACATTAACAATTCCCTTCAGCACTACAGTTCTTGGAGACTGCACAAATCTTGGAGAAGCATGAATACAGACTGGAGGGAGAGTGGAATAAGAGCAGCCCTGAGGCAGCTCTTGGCCCCCCCAGCATAAGGCAGACATGAACCTGTGGGAGTCAGTCCAGAGGTCATGAAGACAATCAGAGGGCTGAAGCAGTTCTTCTGTAAAGACAGAGAATTGAGGCTGTTCAGCATGGAGAAGAGGAAGCTCTGGAAAGACCTTAGAGGAGCCTTCCTGTATCTGAAGGGGGCCTATAGGAAAGCTGGAAAGGGATTTTTCACAAGGGGCTGAACAGTGATAGGACAGGGGGTAATGGCTTTAAATGAAAAGAGGACAGATTTAGATGAGAGGTAAGGAAGACCTACGGTGTGAGGGTGCTGAGACACTGGAACAAGTTGTGTTCGAGGTCAGGCTGGATGGGGTCCTCGAGCAACCTGGTCTAGAGGAAGATGACCCTACCCACAGCAGAGGAGTTGGATCTAGATGATCTCTAAGGTCTCTTACAAGTCTAACTCTTCTAGGATTCTATGATTGGCCTGTTCACAGTTGAACAGTAAACCAGAGCACTCCGCACTGTTCCTCGGATACATCTCTCCACACACACTGACATTGCTTCCTCTCAATGCCAAACATTTGTTCAGCTTACGTTTGCTGCTTTTTTTTTCTTTTCTCCCCACGAAAAGTTATTTGAAGCTGCTAATTTTTATGCATCTTAACATCTGATGCAAGTCACTTGGCAAACATTGCCAGAAAAAGCATCAACCACTCCAAGCCTGAGCTCCTGTGAGCACATACAACCGAGACTGCACCCTTGGAAATGTTTGTCAGTGAATCCACGTGATACAAAATCCCATGCGTTTGCACAAGGGTCACAAACCTGATTCAAAATTTCTTGTCCCTGCTCACCCTGCAGCCAGCCAAGCATCCTAAATTCTCAAACCCAACGAGTCCTTCACTATTTGCATAAGCTGTTTAAGCATGTAAGTGTGTGATAGCTTAGCTAGATTAATGTAACTTGCTAATGCACTTTAAAAATCAAACTATGAAGCTCATTAAATTACGGCTGAAGCATTTTTTTCAAGCTGCTTTTACAGGTATAAATCTTCTCCCTGCTGCCTTGTGAATGACTAATACTCCTTGCTCTATTATTTCTGCATCACAACGGAATAGGAAATTAATTATGGGAAATGAGGCTGCTGCCTGAAATCCTGCAGTGTAACTGGTGGCTTTGTCTGGTCCTCCTGCCTTCTGCTTGGCGGTATGAATGAGAGGAGGAAGATGGAATGTATTCTTGAAAGATTCGTTTCTACAGTTATAGTTTGAACTCATTACTAAACTCTCCTGGCACTATTACATGGCTGCTATCAATGTGTTCTTCTAGCAGCTCAGGCAAACATTACAGCTAAACCCTGACACATCATATCAAAAGGGTTTATTTGTAACAAGAAATAACCACAGCGCTCTTTTATTTTTTATTTTGTCCTTTTGGGGGCCAGAAGTAGTGGAGAAAACCAACAACCCTGCAAGGCAGTTCAAACTGACCCAATTCTGTGACTGTCAGAGTCACATTTTTTTTCTCTTTCTTGCCAAGCCATTCCTACCACTAATGATAATGATCCTTTAATGGCATTTTATGCCCTAGTTGCATAATGAAATTTTGTGTTGATATGACTCCACTTACAGAGATCTGATTTCAGAAGAAAATTTTAAGGACTTAAAAGTGGTCTCTTTTTCAAAGAAAATCATCATTCACCATTCTCTCTGAAGTAAAAGACCTGCAAGTAACTTAGGCAGACATTTAGATACCTTGCTTCAATAAGAAGTGATAATTTCAGCTTCATCACATCAATACTTTCCGCTGTCTTCAGAAGCTTGCACTAGATAAATCATTATGATGAAAATTTGAGATACCATTTCAAATTAAAAACTAATTATCAGTGAAGATCAGCATCTAGCCACAGATATTTCATTTTGCTCTCCTGTCTTGAAAGCATTTGACTTTGGAACAGCAAAAGAACAGGATGTTGTCTTTTAGGCAGGAGATTTTCTTGTTGTTCTGGTTAATTTCTCCTTTTCCTACTTAGGAGCCCTACCTGAACACTGATGTACATCTTAAGGTATTCTAATGAATGTAAATTGAAATGCAACAAATACAAATGCAGTATAAATGCAGAAACAAGCCTTTTCCATTCAGCAGGTTATGCCTTTCACTGATTATTTTCTTTCCACATAGAGCCTTCATTCCTTATATATTTCTAACTCAACGCACCATAATATAGCATCAGACTTCATAGGCAGGAAACTAAACTTGTCATTGCCAGAAGACAAACAGCTCTGCTGCTCCTAATAACGGGGAACAGCCAAGCCTGCCTTTGGCCCATGGTGACAGAGAAGTTATGTGCATACAATCAAAATCTAATCTCTCCATCCATCTCGGGCTGAACCTGCTAGAGCAAAGGCATTCTCCTGGCGGTTCCAAGCACTACACCCAGTATTTTCTCAACAGGAAGGGAAACATTTGAAAGCACTATTATAAAATACTTTGTCATTTTCTTTGTCAAAAAAAGACCCAAGCAAACAAACCAACCAACCAACCCACCCAACCATACACCAAATTCCAGGAAATTACTTTTTTCAGAAAAAGAAAATCCCAAATCCAAACAATCTCCAGAAGGTAATACTAAAACGAATCAGAAGAAAACCTTTTAAATCCTGAGTAGAAATTTGACAGCCCCTGAAAGATGTTGTTAGGTGCACAGTACTTCAGTTATACTTTATATGGTGTTGCTCCTTAAGGAGTCCACTTCAAAGGCAATTCAAGCTCTTCATATCCCAGAGTAGGTCAACAGATAAATTAACACAAACACATCTAGCAGAGTAACCAAGAGGCTGGATACAGTAGCTTCAGCTTACAGTCACGGTAATTCTGCCACATGGCTTTTGAACAAGAACTGGCTCCCAGCCAGCTGGCTTGCAGCAGAGACAACTGGCTGTACCTCTGTAGGCAAACCCGAAGGATCAGAGGAAGGAATAAAAAGTAATCATCAGGCTGTTAAGGCTAGCCAGCAGTCTTTGATCTAAGGTGTTCCAATTGTGACCCAGAGAAAAGAAGTCCAAAATTTCAGGTAGCATGTGACATACAGATACAGATTTCACTGAATTACTTGAAATACTGAAGCAAGCTTAGTAAGAGCAGATCTACTGGTAACAAAACATGCTCCACAAGAGAGGTTCAAATGTATGGAAAGCAGTTAAACCCGAGGAGGCTGCAGAAGTGAACTTCACAACAGCATAACAGGATTTCAGTAAACAGAAGAAATCCCTCAGGATCACCAAGTCCAACTGATAACCCTACTCTACAAGGGTCACCCCTAAACCATATCCCCAAGTACCACATCCAAACCACCTCTAAACACATCCAGGGTTGGTGACTCAACCACCTCCCTGGGCAGCACATTCCAGTGCCTGACCACTCTTCCTGTGAAAAATTTTTTCCTAATGTCCAGTCTAAACCGACCCAGTCATAGCTTGAGGCCATTCCCTCTTGTTCTGTCACTAATTGCCTGTAAGAAACCAGCACCAGCCTCTCTACAACGTCCTTTCAGGTAGAGTGCAAGAACTGGAGGCATCAGAAGAGCCTTAGATTTCCTGAAATATTCTGCTCAGAGTAACCAGCCATTTGCTGCCCTTTCCAGTGGTTCTGGCCATTGGTCAATTGCATTTGGTAATTAACATATTGGGTGGTTTTCTGATGAATATTTGGTTTATGGCTGCTGTAAAGTAGCCAAGTCATTTGGAACAGCAATAAAATGACAGCAACCCAGGGCAAATCATCTCTTCTGTGGAGGAACTTTGTGGCACCACCACGTGGCAAGCCTATCTTTTGCCCTGCTGTTCTGAATTAGAAGTAAGAACACAAAAAAGTTTTGTCAAGCAAAGCAATAGGAGCAGAGTAGTAGTTTAAGTTTAGTACCTTTAACATTGCAGCTCAGGTGATGCAGAGTGAGCAAGAGAAAACTGGCAGCTGAGTAAAAAGACAACTCCTCTGTATTATATGTGCACATCACAGCTGCCATTATTAGGGAAGAAGCAGAGCTATTGCTTATCACTTCCTATGCACAGCAAGTTATGAGCCCTATCTCTAATGAGAGACTGTTCTTTATCAGTCAGCCATTATTCTTCTATTGATGAATTAAATCTTTTACCTTATAAAAGTACAAACAAAACACCTTTTAGGAAATCTATGAAACTTATCTTACCTAAAAATCAACTCACACACACAAATACTCAGAGATTTACTTTAAACCCAATTAAAAGAAAGCACAACTTGTTACATTTTCTTCACAGAAGTTCTTTGAAAGATTGCCAAAGCATTTAGATGGAGAACCAGGATGAATTGTACACAGTTGAAAACAACTGACTGAATCTGATTGTAGCTGCTTCTTAACTATAGTTTGATAAAACCTGCTGCAAACTAACCTAACACCAAGATCCTTCAGTCATGAAAGTCTCTGTTGTATGGACCATTGCTACACTGTGTTGCAGCACAAACTAGGCAGAAGCACAAAAGAATCTGGCTCTAATCTTGTTTGCTTAAACTGTTCCTCCACTAGCATCACAGCAAAAGGACTGTTCTCATCTGAAGGGGACCGACAGGAAAGCTGGGGAGGCACTTTTTAGGATGTCAGGTAATGATAGGGCTGGGAGGAATGGAGCAAAACTAGAAGTGGGTAGATTCAGATTGGATGTTAGGAAGAAGTTCTTCACTGTGAGGGTAGTGAGACACTGCAACAGGTTGCCCAGAGAGGTGTCCCTGCTCATGGCATGGGGGTTGGAACTAGATAACCCTTGAGGTCCTTTCTAACCCTGACAATTCTGTGATTCTGTGATCTAACCCCCAGTTTCTCTACAAACCAAACCCTGAGATGGTGCAGCTGCCTGCAAGAATACAGTGATGACCTGAAAACTTAAAAACCACAGGAGAAAACACACTTCTTGATTGTCCTTATAAAGTGACACAGCTTTGGTGTGGAGAAGCAAGGTTTGTTTCCTAAACAGAGAAACAGCCATTGAATCCCACATTTCCACCATCATCTCTGGGAAATCCAAAAAGGGCAAGTGGGTGACGGTTCACAGCACTCCAGTGCTCTATTTAAAACACACTCCACAGTTACAACAAGAAAAATGTTTATGGTCTACCAGGTTAGCTTTGATTTATACCACTGTGACCACATCCCAGCCCTAACAAATCATTTCCACCTACAAACAACACCAAGCATATTTTCCCACAGGGGACAACACTTTAGACTTAAATGGTCGACCTCTAAAGCTGACAGATAGTATTTACACTGCTCGCTGCAATGTGCACATCCTGCAAGAAAAATCATCAGCTCCTCTGCTCTTTTCCTGCTGTTTGTTCAAAGCAAAGTAAAATATATTAAAATACCTGCTTTCACAAGCAAGGCTCCTGTTGCAGTTCTCCCTCCAGTTCAACCAGCACCAAGGGTGACAATTAGCTCTTCCACAGGTGCCTACCAACCAGGAAAGGAAAAGCCAAAGCAGGTGGCTGATGTTGTGGCTATAAGCCCTTCCCCTCACTAGGCTGAAGCCAGATAGAGGCAACTTTGGAAGAAGAGCAAGACTTAGACTGATGTAAATGTGTGGTCATCATGGAAAATGTGCCAGTGAGTTGCAAATATATCTGAGAAGGACTTCTTTGGGTACAGCTATTTATTGGCAATGAAATGCTTCACACTAACTTTCATTGTGTTCATTCCTTTGTCTAATGTAATAAAACCCACAGCCATCACATTAAATACAGTTTATCTTCTGCATCTCTCCTGTATTTCAAATGTGTTCAACACTAGGGCAGACTTTGCTGACCTGATTTGGTATTATCTGGAGAAAGCCAACATCCCAGAGCTGTTCAGAGACCCATACACTGGGGATCCAGGGCTCTGCTGCCCAGGTTTTGTTGGCCACACTTACTGTGAGCTAAGCACTTGCTTTTAAACTGAGGCAGAAATCTGCAGCTAATCTGCCATAGAGAAAATAAAGCTACAAAATAGTTTCAAGCTGGGTGTGTGTTATCAAAATCTGTCTTCTTTTATATACTTTAAGACAAAACAGCAACTAATGAACTATAATGACATCCTATGACAGCACAGAGTTTCAAATACCATTTTTGATGGTAATAGACCTCAGGAACTTTTAATCTGAGTGCCACATGGAATTCTTATTACATCAAGAAAAAGAAGCTGTTGGAATGAAACCAGCTCTACGTATTCTGGACATCACTGAGCAGAGCTTGGCTCCATCCTCTCAACGCTGCCCTTCACATCTTTATAAACATGAATGAGGGCACCCCTCAAGCTCCTCTTTTCCAAGCTGAAGAGCCCCAGCTCCCTCAGCCAGTCCTCAAAAGGGAGATGTTCCACTGCCTTCAGCAGCTTTTTAAGGAACTTGGAGCTGATTCTCTCCTTTGACAGGTAGTAGCAGGTAAGAAAACAAATAATCCCTGAAGCTCCATGCCAGCCATGGCAGAAAGTGTGAAGTGATGAAAAACTGTATGAAGTCCCAGGAAACACAAGGGTGTGCTACCACAGCACAATACTGGCAGAAAAGTATGGCCCTTTCCCAAGCATCTGGGTGATGAGAGAGGCACCTGTGGGTACCCTGGTTCGTGTGCAGGAGTCTGACTTGTTAGTTTTATCCACTTTTCGTTAAAAAGTTTTCTGACTGAAGAGGCCCAGCACACCCTGCAGCAGAAAGGTCCTGGGGTCCCATATACAAGACAAGCTTTAATCTTCCCAACCAGCCTGCCACTTAAATCACACCTGCAGGCTTCACATCTTTCCAAGTCACCTTTAGCTACAAAAGCCTTTTCTTGCCTGTGCATCTTTGGAGCAGCCCTTTAACTTGTACTGGGTTTTGAGGAGCACAAAAGGGGCAGTAGTCAAGACCGTACCTGAAAGAACCAAACGTCTCCCCTCAGACTTTGCGAACAAGATCTATTCCTGCTCAGAGAAATGAAGACATTGCCAGAGACTTGGCCCAAAAAAAAGCAGTGTGCATGGTGATGTCCTCTGGGGAGAGGCTGGGGCTGCCCAGCGCCTGATAGAGCTGATTCCAGACAGCTCCACAGTGGTCCCTCCAGCAAAACCAGTGGCCCAATTGGGAAAACATCTCTGAGGCTGCCTGATGGTGACGGAAGACGTGTGAGAGAGGGCCTGGCTGGGTGGGAAGGAGCAGAAGGAGGTGCTTTTTCTCACTGTACAGACGTGACAGCCTGCTGCTCTGGGTGCCTGAGCCTGCCTGTCTCAGCCCCCTCACCTTGCTGATGTCAGGAGAGGCTGAGGAGCATGAGCTCTCCTGCTCTTTCAGTAATTGCATTGTTCCAAGAGACAGGGTTTGCCCTCTTTATTTTCTTTAGAACAGAATGAAAATGGAGTTTTGCATTTAGAGGAACTTAGCATTCAGGACTTCACTTATTCACAGAGAAATATTAAATGGTTTAAGTATGACTCACCCAAATTTCATGCAAATGTTCACTTTACTTCTAAGGCACTATCCTTACTCTGGCCTAGAATTCAGCCTGAATATTTCACAGGAAAATCTGGTCCTGGAGCACAGTATGATTACCGTGGTAATAGTACTGCCACATTTCCTGTGCTTTCACAAATGGGAGGTGTGACAGCTGGGGGAAAAAGGGGGAGAAAAAGGGAAAAAAGAAGACATTTTGAAACCTGAGAAAGTTTTTGGTTTAGACTCAGATTTTGACAAGATATATTTAATTATGTTGGAATGATTTCTTTGATGACTATCCCTTAGTGCTAGAAGACGACCAAGTCACAGAAGAAAACAGTTTCTCTCCTCCTCCACAGCTTATTTGTTCATGCTCTTTTCAGCATATGGCAAGGTGTGTTTGCTTGATGGCTGGGAGGCTCAATGAGCTGCAGTGACATCAGATTTCTCCAACAGCAAGTGTCTGTTGGAAATTAGCTTACACATATCCTTAATAGCTGAGCTGATGGTTTCCCTGTGATTGTGGCAAAGTTGGTGAGCCAACTGAATCTATCAGTCTGCTCCTAATCTTTCCTGACACTGTGCTTAGAAATTTAATGAGACAATACCCAATTTAACAAATGACAGCTCTGTTGCTTGCTCTCTCTCATTGCAGACAGTTGTCCTTTTCTGAGCCCCTTTTGCTTAAGCTGTCATGTGTTTAGGCTGCTGCCACCAACCAATTTTTTCCCAGTAAGTGCTGGGGAAGGTATGAGAGTGTGCTCGGTGCACCACAAACTGTGAGTTAAAAGAGTTCACTAAATGGAGGTGTGGGGTGGAGAAAAAGAAAGATACCTCACAGAGGGGTAAGAAGTGTGTTTCTGTTCATTGAAAACACTTTAACACTGGCTTAAGGAAAACAAACCAAACCAACCAAAAAAATGCCACAGAGCACAAAAAAGCCTGTGAGTGAACTGAGAGTCTCCAGGGGTTTAGTCCCTGTATTTTGGAGTTTATGACAGAGCTGTACAGACTGTGAACTGTGCTTTCTCTAAAAGCAGCTCTGGATTTTACTGACCTGGTAATGTTGCTGCAGACAGCTTGCTGCCATGGCCTCTCAGCTGTCCCCTGACCACACTGGAGTTCTAAGACCCACTATAAAAATCCCTTTTAGTGTTCATCTCCAGGGCTTTTACCCAACTACATTAAGCAGCCACTTCTTTCATGAACGTAGAGGTAGCAAAGGCAGAGTTTCCCTGGAAAATTTTCCTGTTGTTTGTATGTTGTTCATTAAAGCTCAGGAAGTTGTTTTCTCCAGTGTGAAATTTATACTTCAACTGTTGTAGCATTACTTATAGAACCATAGAATGGTCTGGGGTGGAAGGGACATCCTAAGATCATCCAGTCCGACACCCTCTGCAGTAAGCAGGGGCAATCTCACTAGATCAGGCTGCCCAGAGCCCTGTCAATCCCCACTTTGAATATCTCCACTTAGTCCAGGGTTCCTTGAATAGTTTTTGCTGTTTCTGGGTTTGGGGTGGTTTATTTTCTGCCCTCTCTCTTTTTTTTTTTTACTGCAGTATCAGATTTAACTAGAATGTCTACTTTTTTGCTTCCCTAGAAGTTTGTGGCTAGCAAGATCCCCTTAAACAAACCAGCAGTGACAGCCCAGCGCTCAGCACAGGTTGATTTTTCTCTTCAGAAAAACCTGCAGTCATTTAAAGACAGCTTGCATCTCTCAATGGAGTAATGGGGCCTGCAGAAGAGAGGCACCAGCTGTCACCAAATTCCAAGTGAGGACAAGTCAAATGAACATGTAGACTAGATAGTCTGGATTTTCAGTAACACACAAATGACTGCAAAACCTGGAGTGCTAAATTTTAACTGAAGGTGTCAGAGCTTCTGAACATGTCCAGTCTTTGCAGAACAATATTTATGAAACACTGAGAAAACCATTATCAACTTTGGAAAGCAGTGAAGTATCATTAATAATGCCAGGAAACACAGCAGGTTGTCTATATTTTCCCAGAAATAAATACTCCACAGTTAGAATTCAAAGGTGTTAAAAATAATTACTCCTGTCAGTAGAATAGGGAAAGAAAGATGACAAAAGTTGGTGGGGGGAAGAAGTCCCTCTTGCACATAACCAAATTGCAAGCAGAGTCACAGCAGTGCGTGAAGGCTTCCTCTTTGATCTGAGCTCGAGTAGAAAGCCAGAGCATGCGCACAGAGGAGTGCAGCACCACTAACCTCACCATCACACCCGTGGCAGTTGGGCAGGTTAACATTAGCTCATGAGCTGGCCCAGAAAGACACTGCTGAACCCCTGCATCCAAAGGTTTTCTGGGCAGACAGAGCTGCTCAAAGCCACGCAGTTAACAACTCAGTTCTAACACTGACAAAATAAAGGAAGCAAGCTTCAAACTGGGCTGTTCTGAATTCCATTCCAGAGGGTGATGACTTGACAGATACTTCATTTGCCTTTGTTTGCATTTTAGATTGAAAGCAGCAATGATGTTCCTTACTCTTGCTTGTAAAATAGATTCCATAATTCTTAATATCCTCCTTGGTCTGCACTACCACTAGGAGTTATTCAGCTTTCAGTGGTCAAGCACAGCAATTACTGAGAAAATTCCCATTTCCAAAGACAGTGCTACCAGGCAGGGAACAATGGGAGGGCCACCTCGTGAGAACAGGGATCCTGGGGCCCAGGGCACAAATCCACTGCCCCCAGTGAGCCCAGCCACAGAATCACAGACCAGAGTACAACTCCTGCATGAAGGGAAGGGAAGCCTAACTAGCTCCTCAACTTCAGAAAGAAAAATGGCAGAGTCTAACCCTAATTCTCTATGGGTCTGTGTCACTAGAGGAAGGCAGCTGAGCTCTCTGTGCCACAGGTGACAATTTTCTGCAAGTGGAATTTGTTTACTAAATACAAACAATTATCTTTGTTAACTTTTTTGTTGTTCTTTTGTTGCATTGACAACTTTATTTGTGCCCTGACTGGTAAAACTCTGAGGAGCAGGACCATCTGGAGACCAAAGTTAAATTGCAATCCAGAGTTAAAATGCTCTGGGAGTTTGCTCCAGATGGGTTGCATAAAATCAAACTGCTGTAGGAAAGGCTGCCAGAAAACAGGTCGCATGACACACACCACCTTTGTGATAGATGTTTATACAAACTATATCTTTCAATAATGCATTTTCATTGCACAAAGAGCTTTGTGTGGGAAGCAGAACAATGGGCTGGGTCTTCTGCCATCAGAAAAAAGACAATGAGTTAAAGAGGAGGACAACCTTGGGTTCATTTTCCCATTGCATTCTTTCTGAAAGGGACCTGAATGAAGATATCTTTGGCTTCTCATTCTCATTTCTCCTCATTACATACTGCTTTAAAATATTTGTGAACTCATGTTTACAGAAACAGGCCTGAGCAAGTTGAAGTAAATATTAGAGTGGCAGCAAAATACATTCTGTGATTTCCTCTGTTGTTACACTATGTTGAATACAAATGAAATGAGTTATGGAATCCTAGAATGGCTCAGGTTGGAAAGGACCTCAGTGATCATCTACTCCAGCCTCCCCACCATGGGCAGTGGAGGAGGCCAATCTCTTTTTGGTGGTGCACAATAATAAGACAAGTTTGGACATTAAAGATTTCACCTCAACATGAGAAGAAACTTCTTTACAGTGAGGGTGATGGAACACTGGAACAGGCTGCCCAGAGGGGTTGTGGAGTCTACTTCTCTGGACACATCCACAACCCACCTGGATGCATTCCTCTGCGGACTAGCCTGGGTGATCCTTCTTTGGCAGAGGGGTTGGATTTGATGATCTCTGGAGGTCCCTTCCAACCTCTAATGTACTGTGATATCTCTCATCTAGGCTGAGCTGCTCAGGCTCTCATCCAACTTGGCCTTGAACATGCCCACTCCCTCCCTGGGTAGCCTATTCCAGAGTCTCACCACCCTGGTACTGAAGAACTTCCTCAGCTCCAGTCTAACCCTGCTCTGCCTCAGCTTCAAACCATTCCCCCTTATCCTGTCTCTAGACACCCTCATGAGAAGTCCCTCTGTAGCCTGCCTGTAGGATCCAAAGTCTTCTTTAGGCTGAACAACCCCAGCTCCCTCAGCCTATTTTTCAATCTTAACACAAGTCCACCTTTCAGACATGTGCTTTTATGGCACTGAGAAAAGCACTTTGAGAAGGAACACAGCATACCACTGCAGCATGGTGGCCCAGGAGGTGTTTTAAAAACCTCATAACTTAAAGTTGTTTATGTTCATAACTTCCACAGTAATAATTTGGATTGGGGCAGGGGGGGAAATGCGAGCAGAAACTGTGTCAAAGTCAGGGAAAGCAGCTCTTACTCAGTGTTTGTCATTGTGGGACACATTTGAGCTGCTTCCCAATGTTCAGATAGTTGTGAACATTTAATTAAAAAAATGGAAAGAAGAAAAAAGTATTCCCTCTGTTTAGCCATCATATCTATCAGTAGGGAGGCAGAGAATCAATCTCTGCAAGTTGCCAGGTGACTTCTTATTTGTCTTCTAGCTGGAATAAAAATTAAAGCTGTTGAATGCTACAATGAGGAAATCACATAATAAAACTGATGGCTTATTAGCAGCTTAGGTTTGTGATGTTAACATTTAAAATACCTGCAAGGAAAGCTTCTCAGCAATGTCCTCATTAAGAAACTGAGGTGTGTAGCATATAATCTCCGGGGAAGGTTTTCTTTCATTATACCACTAATATTAGGTCATGCAAACAGCTTGGTCTAGAAGGTAAATATTTATTCAAGCGATGGAGGATAGAACTGGGAGCCCCATTCCAAATATAAATACAGGGGGATTTTTCAAGGGCTTCTATTGAGAAACTGAAACTCTCATGTTCTTTAGGCACTGAAACTGACTGCTTCCCAATTTCTGATTACTACCAGGTGTAAACACTCTGGATCATAGAAAGGCTTAGGTTGGAAGGGACCTCAGAGGTCATCTACTCCAGTCTACTCCAGCCTCCTCACCATAGCCTTCTCTTGTTCAGCTTCCTAACTGTCAAAATAAAGAATGACAAATTCTGCACTCGGCGCAACGCAACCATACCGCTGAAAATGCCTTCAGTGGTGCTAGGTTGCTACCCTGGCAGCATCTGCTTCCCACAAGAGACTGTGCCATATGTGAAGGCAAGATAATGACTTACAGAACAGTTTGGTGTAACTCTTCCTGTCTTCACAAGCTATAATCCACACGAAGGAGTTAGAGGAATAAGCCTCATCTGCAAGACTTCATTATAAATAACTCTTTTATAACACATGCTTTGCTGGAGCACACAAATCCCCTGGCTTCCGTGAGCAGCTCAGGGAATGGGTGAGCCGTGTATGACTTTCAGAAGCAATTCCTGTGATTGCTAGCCTCTATCATAATCACACACCAGAACCACTGGGGTCTGAAACAATTCCCCATCTATTACCTCTGCATTGTAGCTCTGCTACATCACAGGGTATCATAGTAATACACAGGATCGCGTGGGGTAAGGACAAGAATATGCTTAATCAACCTATTTTCATTTCCTATGCAAAACATTTAGTTTCTGATAATCAAGACAGAGCTAAAATGCTGCTTTGCTAAAATTGTCTAAGAAGGTAAATGATTTCTAAATCCATTCTTGTTTACCCTGTGGCCCTTTTCCTGTCACGCTTTTCCAGGCAAAACTTTGTTTCCTTTTACCTTTGAGGGAAACCTCACCACTTTATAGTTCTATTTGAACATCTTTGTCTTCTTAACAGGCATTATTTTCATAGCAATGTTTACTGTGCAACCCTTAGCATATGAGAATAGTATCTTATTTTTGTTACATTTGCCTTCCCCCCCCTTAAAATTGATGTATTCATTAAAAAAAGCCTTTGGTACAAACTCAAAGACAAATAACATAAAAATAATTAGTAAAAGAAAGGAATATGTTAAAGGCAGAAACAAATGAGCCCCAAACACACCACTAAGGGCCATGAGTGATTTTAATACCAGTACTTGCCATTGTTGCAGGCAGAATTCCTGTTTGTGCCAAAAACACAGCCAGATCAAAATACCTGTGAAAATCTCATGGAAGTTGCAGTCCTTAAACAAGTTAAGAGAGTTAATTTTTAATTCTCATGTTTCCTGAGTACTGCTTTTCATCTGAGCTTTGCTTTGTGTCTGTACTTAGAAACTTCTCACTTCAGCATCACAGACTCGCAGTAAGTGGAAGTACATCCCCCTATTGCTAAAGAGCCATTCTCTGGGACACTGCTTCCAGGTATTTCCACCAGAAACCAAATGTTCAGAACTAAATGTCTTTAATGAATGGAGGTGAATCTGTGGATACATTTTTGGGGCATACAGGAATTTTTGAGTAAAGCAGAGCTATGGCAGATGTTCCTATATATAGCTTCCACATCTGTCTGGTGTGGAAAGATACAGAAGATAGATATAATAGAAAGATAGGAGACAGGTCCTCATATTTGCTGCATGAGACATGCTTTTGAGATTTTAGTCTCTCTTTTTTTTTGTACATGTTATCCTTTGGCCTATATCCAGTGCTTCTCTGGTAGTTAAATATATCTTTTTGTCTAGCCTACAGAACAAGGGTATTCAAATGAGGGATAGTGTGGGCTCAGAGGCTGTGCCTGTGAAACAGGCTTTGTGATCTGAAAATATTCTCTTAAATCTCACTGGACCATCTACTCCAAGGTGAATACTCTGGCAGGATCTTATTTGGAAAATTTATGAGCAGATAAGCCTATGTAAAACCAAAGGCAGCCAGCCGGTCCAACAATGATTAAGTAAGCAACGATGATACGTTCCTAATGTACAAGGAAATATCACTGCAATCTATAGATCAGAAGCCATTTACCATTGCTGAACAATGTATATGGTGCTCGATACCACTGACTTTGACTTTGCTTACAGGAAATTCCAACAGTAAATACCAAAGTGTACTAATGCTGCATTTGAAATGAGACTTGGAAACAGAATCAAAAGGAAGGGGATCTGAAAATCAGCCTAGGGTTTGATACATTTGGGTGATTGATGCAGTATCAATTAATGCAAAATATGCAATGCTTTTCCACCACCACACAGCTGCAACCTTCCTCTGTGGGTTCTCCAGTGGCCGAGGAGTAAGGACTCCTGCTATGTCTTTTTCCACTGGTGTGATAACTAACATCTGTTCTTTCTCCCTCAACTCCCTACAGTCCTGCTCACTTATCTTGACAAAGCTCTCAGCAATGCTGTTTTCTTTGAGCCTCCTGCCACTAACAAAGGTCTGTGGAAGGATACACAGGCAAACAGGTTAAATACCCAGGTGTTTGCTCTAGCCCAGAGACAGTATAGTCTTTGTGTAGGAAGCAGACAACAGTGTAAGACCAAAATTATGAGCCCTCAAATACATCTTTCTGAGCATGTCCAAGAAAAGTATGAACTGAGCACTCTCATGTTACAAAGAAACACAAGCTAAGAAATGCACATCATCATTCTTTCTACTCTTCCTTCTTTTTCTCTCTGTCCTTCTTTCTCCCTCCTCATGTCTCTTTCTAAATGCGCAATATGGCATGTGGTCTGATCGCCTTTGTTCTCTAGCTCCATAACAGCGTGAACTCGCCGAGATATGTGTATTTAAATATTCCACTTTAGTAGCTGAGTACAACTCTGAATACAGATCTATGGCTTGGACCCCTGCTGCTTAAAGCTATTTGTACTCAGATCAAATTGTGACCCCCAGGAAAAGGAAGCATTTATGTTGAAAAAATGAACTGAAGAAAATATTTATAAGGCTACTGTTACCAACTAAGAAAAGAAAGAAAAATTACCCTATAAATGTGATTGCATTGTATAAATCAGATAAAATCTACACAATCTGTGTTTCTTTAAATAAACCCCAAATAATTTTGCTTCTGAAGTACACATAAAAAGAATTTCACTAACATTGTATTTTCAGACTTTATTGTTAAGGGATCCAAGGAAAGCTTTTCCCTGGTTGCAATCTTTCCTTTATAAAAGCATCATTTCAGATAAAGTAAGCCTGGCTCATTTAAAGTCCCCACAAGGGACAGATACATTTTGAACGATATTTAGAATGTTTTTGCTTACCTAGAGGAATGATATCCCAGTTTTTGAAATCCCAATGTGGCTTTATTTTCTGGGCAACTCAGTTATTCTCTCATCCTCTGACCTTATGATGTTATTGGTTTTCCCTTCTCTTCAGCACACTGCTCAGTGAGGAAGCTCTTAAATTTGATACACATCTAGTTCATGTACAATATCTGAAACTTAGTCAACGTCCCAAGGCATAGAAAGAATAATTTCTTTTCCCTTATACCTTAGTTCTGATTTTTGTACCTTATTATGGACATGTTACGAATTCCCACACAGAGAGCTTACAAAAGAATTTTTAAATAAAATTTAAAAATCATTATATTCAAATTGACTACAGGATAAAACCTTTGTTTCCAAGGCTGAGTTGCATCAATTTAAAGGCAGGTGGCCAAGGAGAAAGAAGATTTCTTCCCTTGCTATGTGCACAGCCATAGTGATGGTGAGATGATTCAGACAATGTAATGTGTGCCTCTCTTTTGGTTTCATATAGAGAATCTGCTCCTTTTCTTGTAACTTTTTCACGTTAGAATGAGCAGAAGCATTTTGTAACTCCAAAAAAAAATTATGGATGGTAATGTGTCTGCAAGTAGATAGCTGCTATGTTAAAGACATCCGTGGCATCAATTGCTTAGTTGCAAATATAGTGCTCTTATTGCATCAGGGGAAGAAATTAAGTCTAAGGGGACGACTTGCTTAAGATGACAAAGAAATCCAAGCGTAATTTAGATAGCATGGAACGGGGCTGACCTACGTGCAACAAGCCAAGCAGAGCCCCTCATCAACCACGTTCTCCCCCTTTCAGTGTTTCAAGCGGTTCCAGGGTTCTCTGGCAAGCAGACAGCTCCGTTTCTCACTCCTGCAGCCGAACAGAACGGAGGTTCTCGCAGCAAACCTCTTGCCGGCCCGTCAGCGGGAGGCACGGCGGACAGCAGCGGCCGGCTCCGAGCCGGGGCTGCCGGCAGGTCCCTCCGTTACCGAGCGCTGCCCCGATTTCCTTGCGGTCGGGAGATCCGTGGGTTCCAAACACCCCCGGAGCACGAACCGCACCGGCCTGGGCTGCGGGGTGAGCCGGGACGCGCATCCCGACCCCGCGGAGCTCAGCAGGCGCGGGGTCAGGCAGCTTGCGGGGTAGCTGGACAGTACCGTACCCGGTTCTCTTATGTATGGGCGTCTTGCCGGGAAACATTGCGTTAGAAAGTAGCACCTTACATCAGATCAGTGTCCTGCTGCCGCGCAGCTGCTAGGAATGCAATCGTTCCAGCCTGGGCAGTGCAGTCTCTGGGCAGGCTTTTCATTCGTTCCCTGTCTCTTCCTGGCACCATGCAGTGCAACCTCCCGACGTTTTTGCCTGAACTTCTGATCCTGGAGCCCTTGCTCCCTCCTTGGTGTGTGGTATGATGAACAGTGGGATGACTGTGCTAAGAATAGAGGGGAGTGATAGAGATTTCTCCAGAAAACCAAAGCCAGGCATGATTCTTAGTGACCCTGGACACACCTGTAAGCAAAGCCAATTTCAGGGCTCTATTGTTCCACAGCTAAGAAGTCAATACTTGAAGAATTTCAAGACACACTCAGTGACAGAATCCTTCATAACCTTGTCTTGGTGCTTTTGCCACTAGAAGAGGGAATTTATCCTACACAAAGACCAGCCAAGTAAGATGCAGCAGGGCTGAATACAAGTGATAATAGGAGACCCATTGTGAACACATTAGTATTTTCAGCAGGTCCCTCATATGTCAGGAGGAAGATGACAACTACCCCAAGGCACTGACAATCTAAATTAGACAGACAACGTGGCTGAAAAATGTAATGTCTTAGGTAAACCAAAGGAGGTCAGAACTCAGCACGGTGAGGATGTTATCTTACCTGGTTGGTAGGCTTCATGGAAGAAATAAGTTTATGTATGGGCTGCCTCCTCTGACTCAGAATTCTCAGCACTCCTGAGTGATTGTTTATCTGCTAACAGCCTGCGGGGAATTTGGTGGAAAGGCTACAGCATAAAACTGAAAAATAATTGAAATAAATAAAGTACTACCTGGCACTAGCCTTGTTTATTCTGTGCATCTGATATTAACATTCTGATGTCTTATGCTTGCAATACATAATAAGAAAGGAAATTGTCATAAAATCAATACCTCCTAACAGCAGAGGGAAATGTCACAAATTATCCCATTCTCATTATAGTTTTCAGACAGTAATTTCACAAGCCTCCAAGGGATTAGGAGAGCTGAGTATATTTTTGCTCTACTCTCAGATGTCACTTTTATTGTACATGATCTAGGCAGTGAAGGTTCTTTGCTCAGGAAAAAGTTGGAAATCAATTGTTTTGCCAATGAGGTTCTTTTGCAAGGCTGTTAGCTGCCTTTGTAAGTGTGAAACTGCCAAATTCCGTGACCCTGCTTAAATTACTTTGAAGTACAAAATTATACTCTAACCCCTTCTGTGGTACAGAGGAGGGCTGTGAGCACACACAAAATGCAGAACTGTGGTGCTAAGGAATAAAACTGGTGAGTTCTAAAGGAAAGGTAGGAATTAATTATATATAGCAGATCTCAGAGCTTCTTTTTTCTTTTTCCCCCTAAGGAGTACTTTCATTTTTTGTTGTTTTTAAACTATGGATTAGAGTCTGAATGACCCTGCCCAGGGAAGAGTGAGCCTGAAGAGCTGCTGTGGCATAATCCCAATGTCATCATTTGCAAATCTAGCACCACTGCTGTGGGACTGTGTTCTCCAGCTAGATTAAAGTAATGCTCACACCTGTGGAGTCATCTCTGACTGTATTTTGCCCAGTTGGTTCACTTGCTGGTGCACTACTGATCCTAATCCTCTGACAAATATAATACAATACAATACACCAGGTTGAAAGAGACCTTCAAGATCATCGCGACCAACCCATCAACCAATCCAACCCACCTAAACAACTAAACCATGGCACCAAGCACCCCATCAAGTCTCCACCAATCATGCTGCATACAAGTTTGCTTGTATTCAAACTACTCTGGAGACAATCAGGCACAAAACCCAGTGAAATCCAGAGTCTGCTGTCACAGACAATATGCAAGGCCAGGCCCACATGCATCATTTGGCTTGACAACAAGGACTCACTTCTTCTAGGACATCATAAAAACAGATGCAGCCATTCACTTCAAATGAGCCAGAACCCAGGGATATTTTTATATCCTGTTAGGAAATCTTAGGAAAGACATTCTGTGGGCATCAAATGGATGCTATGAAAGGCTATGCATATCAATGATTCTTTCACCCAGAAAGGTAAATCACAGCAATTAAAACAAAAAGCCAAACCCAACCCAACCCAACCAACCACCACCAACCAAAAAAAACCTAACCAACCAAACAAAAAGCCCACACAAAACCAACCAACAACAAAAAAATCCAGACAAATTTCTACCATCAATAGGGAAAAGAACCAACCAAACCTCAGGCTTTGTGGATAGTTCTAACTATGGCTATACGTAAAACAAACTGTCACTGTGGTGGTTTGAAAAATGATAACACCTTTTGGCTAAATCCCAAGAAATAAGGATGAGAGAAATGTGAATCTTTCATTGTGAAAAGGCCTCCAGTTTGGATACAGTGAGCAAGGCAGATATTTTTGCCAAATACAAATATTATCCCAGACTTCCTCATGGAATAGGAACTGTTGTGAAAGAGCAGGAGCTAAACAAATATAAGGCTATGACTTTTAATGGCATCTCTTTCCCAACAAAGCTTTATCCAGAGAATTTCCTACACTTTATGTAATGTAGGACTCGGGTAGTTCAGATGGTTGCACATAGTGTCAGAATAATTTGGATGGGATCAAAGATCCTCTGTGAGGGAAAAGCTCAATGGGTTACCACAGAGGTAAATCACACAATTAATCTGAGACCTTTAACTAGCTCTGAAGCTCAATAAGGCATATTATTTCTTTGAAAAGCACAGTTTCCAAATGAGGTTATACTATTAAAATAGACATTCAATTATATACATATTTAATTATACTTAAGTACACTGGAAGCTGGAACTCCATTCGATACCAACTCCTTTCTGTGGTCACTCTCCATTTCTCACAAGATGGTGTCTCAGCTGTCAGGACAGGAAGCATCTCTCACTTGCCAGGCCTGGCTGTGCGTGTCAGGCATGTTTCTTTTTAGGGTAAACCCCCAAGTGTACCTCTGCCTTATCAGCTGCCTATGGGAAGGGATGCAACACTGCCTGTCCTTCAGCCATAGCCCAAAGTGCATACTTAGATGTGACTCTGCCCAAAAGACTAACTGTAGAAAGAGCAGCAGAAGACAAAGAGCAGAATAATGTTCCATTGTGGTTAATATGCTCTTTTGTTAACACAGAATATTGAAGAGCCAAGTTCTAATTGAAATCCACCCACTCTGAAGCACTTAGATGAAGAAGATAAACATGGCTGATATCCTGGACTTTGCCTATAGGAATGAAATCTAGGCTCTTTCAGTGGGCTGAAAGAGCTGACAACTCTCCAATGCAGGCAAAAGAAATATATTCATAAATCATTTCTGACATTATGCACTCAGAGTGCATGACTGAGAGACATCAACTAAGCACAGATAACTACAGTAGTGAGCAGCATGGCTCACAAGCTATCAGATGAAAATGAAAGCTGTTATCACTACACTCAGTGTTTATATTTTTCTAGTTAAAAATGGCATCTTATTTACAAATGAAAGTAACTCACCAGCTGAGTTTAAACTAAAACACCAAACCCAACTTCAGAGGAAACTCTGTGGGAAAAGTTCCTTCCAAGTCTGCCTTTATCTTTCTCCCTTGGTTCCAGATCACTCTCTTTGGCTTGCATTTCTACAGGAGTCCTCTTCGGGCTTGTGTGCTTGCAAGGATTCATATGCCACGACACATTTTTAAAGGTCAGCAAATGCACTCTAAGAGAGGAGACCTGTGGTTTCCTCTCTGGAAGGTGATGCTAGAAGTTACTGAAATCAGTCCAGGAGGGAACCTCACTTTCAGTTCTTTTCAAAACCTTTCATGGAGCTATCTAGTAGCATGTATTCCATCTATGGAAACTTAAAAGCAAAGAAAGGCTACGCTGCACAAAGCACAACAGGATGCAGGCAATCACTTCTTCCATTAGGGACACCTCCTCTGCATGCAGGTGAGCGGAATCTAGGCCACAACACCATTTTGCCATTGGCTTTGATTTCACGTGGTGTGCTTGCCCACCACTTAAGCTGTTTGAGAAGCCAGTCCTGTTGATGTGATTAGAAGGATGTGGCACATAACAGAGCTGGCCTGCATTACAAGGACATTTATGACACATAAATTCCCTCTGAGTGTGGCAGAGCTACCTCAGGGCAACTCTGCTGCATCCTTCAGGACTGCTGGATTTTTTCAATTTTGGTTTTATTTCTGTAATCTCAGGGTTTTGGCTTGGTTGGCAGTTTTATGTTTTCTCAGGCACTTGGCAGCACATCAACTCCAGAAATTGTAGCATTTCTGTGACCTTTAGATTCTAAACCAAGTAAAGTTTGGATTTCCTGGCTTCCTCATTTCTCCGTATTAGGCTCTTTCTCAGCTTCTGATTGTATTAGTGCTGTTAGAGTGGGTTTTTTGTTTGGTTGGGTTTTTTTCCCCCAGACTACAACCCCAGGATTTATCACATTAAATGCTGTTTGGAGGGTTTGAGGGTTTGGGATTCAAGTTCTAAATCTTGTTGTTGATGTCCTGAAAGAGTTCCAGCTAAATGCTGAGTTATTAACCCTTAACAATCATCTAAATCTTAATGCTGTCAAGCAATTAGTGAACAAAAGAAGTAGAGCACAGCCTCAGAAGAGATGCACACAATAGCAGCAAGATAAACAATTCCTCAAGCTAGAGGGACTTGATAGCTCAATTAGATCTCAAAAGTGACTTTTGATATGCTTATGTGTTTGTTTCCTCTCATCTTGAAAGGCTGAGGACGCTGAGTATCTTTAGCTTGGAGTAGAGGGGCCTGAGGGCTGCCCCCATTGCTGTTGATAAAGATGTGCAGGGCAGCGTCAGGAGGTGGAGCCAGGCTCTGCTCAGGGATGTCCAATGATAAGACAATGGGCAACTGGGGCAAGCTGGAGCAGAGGAAAGTGCCATGGGAACAGAAGGAGAAACTTTGTCACTGTGAGGGTGCCAGAGCCCTGGAGCAGGCTGTCCAGAGAGGTTGTGGAGTCTCCTTCACTGGAGACTTTCCAAAACCCATCTGGATGTGTTGCTGTGTGACCTGCTCTAGGTGGTCCTGCTCTGGCAGGGGAGTGGGACTGGATGATCTTCTAAGGTGCCTTGCAACCCCTAACATTCTGTGTTTAATTTCAACATGACCAGCACCTGTAGGACATGGACTGACTGGCTGTGCAATTACATCAATGCTGTGCATTGACCTTGAATTTTGAGAGGGCCAGCTGCCAGCAACAAAAGTCTTTAATTTCATTGACTCATTAAATTAAACTCATTTTTAACAAAAATGATGGCGGGTGAATCACCATATGTTCTTGGATTTGAGGAGGCTGAGGAGATTTTTAAATAATCAGAGTTCAGAGCTGTTCTTTTGAGCTAGAATATTGTCAGCATTTCCACAATCCAGCTGAACACGAAGCTTGGAAAGAGCAGGCAGAAGCAGGGTAAACACATGAATGATGCTGTGAGGGGGGGTAGTGCCTGCCAACAGGTAGAAGTAGCTGGCTTAGTCAAAGGGATTTAGAAGTCAGAAGATGAAGAAAATATTAAAATTACTAAGGAGAATCCATGAGAAAAACCTAGGAGAGTGCAGAAGTGATGGAGACTTCTTTGTTTTTTTGTGTTGTTTTTTTTTTTTTTTTTTTTTTTTTTTTTTTTTTTGGTTGGTTGTTTTTTAAATTTAATGCTGAGCATATCCTAGGCTGCATCAAGAAGAGTGCAGGGCAAGAGAGGGGATTCTGCCCCTTGACTCTGCTCTGCTGAGACCCCCCCACCAGTACTGCCTCCAGTTCTGCTGTCCCCAGCATAAGAACACAGAGCTGTTGGAGTGAGTCTGGAGGAGGCCACGGAGATGATCCAAGGGCTGGAGCACCTCTGCTGTGAGGACAGGCTGAGGGAGCTGGGAGTGTTCAGCCTGGAGAAGAGAAGACCCTGGGGGGACCTTAGAGCTGCCTTCCAATAGCTGAAGGGATCCTACAGGAAGGCTGCAGAGGGACTTTCCCTGAGGGCATCTAGAGACAGGACAAGGGGGAGTGGTTTCAAGCTGAGGGAGAACAGGGTTGGACCAGAGCTTAGGAAGAAGTTCTTCAGTACCAGGGTGATGAGACTTTGGAATGGGCTGCTCAGGGAGGCTGTGGACCCCTGGGGGTGGATGAGGCCTTGAGCAGCTGAGTCTAGTTGAGAGGTGTCCCTGCCCAGGGTGGGGGAGGTTGAGGTAGATGATCTCTGAGGTCACGTCCAACCTGAGCCATTCTGCATTTTGATTATGTGTCCTGAATGAAACGTTTCAGAGTTGTAGACTATTATTCAGTGATTTAAATGCAGAACACGATTCTGCAAATTTTGGCTGACCAGTGACAACTTAAGGAAAACCTGAGTCCAGATTCTTTACACATCATTGAGCAGAATTGTGATTTCTGATCACAATCTGCCTCTGAACCTTATTGCATGGGACTGTTTCTGCTCTTACTGTACGACATTTCACTGTAATACCTCATGAGAAATAACAGCAAGATCTAGATGTCACTTCCCAAAGTAAAATACTCTCGAAGACCTTCTGTAAGGCAGTGCCTTGCTAAGGCAGACATCTGTGCTAATCACTGCTGAACTTTAGAAGAACGGATTTGTTTTGTTTAAAACAAACCCCTGTGGTTTGGGAAGGCTCAGCTTTTACAGACGTCGTTTGCACACCCTTTGTTTCTTTGAAGTCATCTGTAAGGCTGCCCATTGATCTCTTGCTTTGTTATGAGCACTAAAAGTTTTCCAGAGTGCATTGCAAGTCATATTACTGACTGATTTCTGCATGAAACAGAACTGCAGCGAGCTTGACTGTGAAAAAGAGGCGATAAAGAGAATATTGTGTTGCATTAGATGGCAAGAAGGTATACAGACTTCAAAGATTAAACCAAGATCCTTCTGTGAGCTTCTGTCATTGAATAAATGATGTTTAGGAGAACCAAAATGGGAAGCAGAATTTAAAAGTGGCTACTTAAAAATACATCTATTTTATATTGAAGCCACTGAAGTCAGAGGCAAATGTATTTATAAATAGCACAAACTTATGCAAAAATCAAAGTTCAGGTCAAAGATTGAACAGAAGGAAGGTCAACATATCCACATGGTTCTTCAAAGCTTATTAGCTAGTAGCAGGGCTCACTAACCATGCGTACACAGTGCATGTGCATTGCTGTAGACACAAACACGGAGGGGGGGCAAAAAAAACCCTAAATAACAGATGAAAACATCACCTGGACATTGGAATATTTGATCTGCTTTTAGTCTAAGAGGAAGCTAATGGCATGCATTCGTTTCTAAAAGGAAATATGAAATACCAGCAGCACTCAGGGTACTAAATACAGAGGAGTGTAAACTACATGATGTGGAAAGGGAATGTAGGGATACAATTCCCTGAACCATGCTGACAACAATAACAAGTATTTTTTTCAGCTGAGCCTTGTTTGAGCTAGAAGGATGAGAGTGTCCCCAATTAATTTTGTCCTTCAATTACATCTTTCCCCTGACAGAAGGTCTTGAGCTATCATTCCAGCTGATCAACTGCTTGATGTTCTGCATCAGAACTTGTAGCAGCCATTAGCTTTACAAGGGTCCTAAAATAACTTTGCACAACCAGTGCAAAACATGACCAAATATTAATTACTGCATTGAGCCTGAAAAAGCTCTGGGGAAAAAAAAAAAAGATTGCATTTTCCTGGTGTTAGGGATGTGATATTTTAGAGTTCTCAAAGGCTAACACAGTGGTTTTAGAAACAGACTGAATTCTTGTACACAACAACACATCATTTTAAATGTCCCAGCTTTATATTTTCTTTTTTAAAGGATTCACCTAAAATGCAGACCTAGAAATGTGCCCTCAATCAGTTGAAAATTATTTTTAAAAGCATCTCGAAAAGGAGGTTGTAAGACACCAGATTTCATATTAGAACAAAACCAAACTAAACCCCAGAAGCACAACAAAAAAATCAAACCAGGAATATACAAGCCTGTAGACAGATAAGGTTCAGTAGAGCAAAGCTTAATCTGAAGGAGTATATGTTTACTCTGACAGTCTTTCTTCCCTTGCTATTTCCCCTTCTTTCTTCTATTTTTCTATTATTTTAGAAACTCTATCTTCCCCAGGCTTGTCAGAAAAAAAACAACAGCCAACCAAAGGGAAAAAATCACTCCAATATCAAAGCTGCATTCCCGTGCCGGTGTGTTGCTGTTATATTCGGTACCTCTCCAGGTGACAGCTTGTTTGTGTTTTATCATTATTAAAAATGGAATAAAACTTGCAAGTAACTTTCTAATTAGGAGCCTTGCTTGCCTCTAAAATTAGGTGTAACATTTCATCCTATTTGATAGTCAAACATCTCCTAAATCTGCACTGAGCTCGGCAAATGGAAAAAGGGGCTGGCCTCTCCTCACCTTTGTACTAATTGTCCTCTGTTTAATGCCGTCTAGTCTCTGGGAGGGTTTTTAGTTGTTGTTTTATTTGCAGACAGGTACAGCCAATTACTAGTATAATTTTACCCTGATTTCTTTTCCAGGTTTTGCTAAAAATTCCAGGGAAAACACACACAAAAAATAACAAAAGGAAGCATTATTTAAACAGAGGTCATTTCTGTTGGGCACTAATACCCTAAGTAACTGTCCCAAGGTATTCAGATCTGGATATCTGCTGGATGTGGCTTAATCTAACTGAAGCTTAAGGGGACAGACAATGTAAACCACTGACAAAAATGCAATAGATTGTATGGCAGAAAGAGTTTTTTCCTGTAATGAAGCTATGTAAGGGCAAGTTGTGTGAATTTTTCTTGAATTGAGGAAAATAAGGAAAGGTGAAGCAGCTGGGACCATCCTGTGTGCCAGCATTCTCCTAAAGACCACTCACTGCAGCAAGTGCAACTCACTCTGGCCCATACACAGAGCACAGCTGTAAACCTGAAAAATCCACAGCATTTGACAAAGGCAACAGAACCACACATTCATATTTTCCTAGCAAACTACAGCTCTGCTCCCACAGATGCCTGGAAATATCTCATTCTGGTAAGCATTTTCTTTCTGGTTTATGTCAAATCCTTTCAAGATAAATCAGCTTGGCACTGTCTTCCCTAACCCAGTGGAGGGCCAAATGACAATGGGTGCACTACTGCTACATTTTGAGTCCAGCTTCACCAAAACCAGTGACGGTCTTCCAGCTCTGTTGGAGTTTGAACTGAACCTTTGCTCTCACCTCTTCCTGGGAAAAATGAAACTTGCATCTTTCAAATAACACACACAGGTGTGAAAGTTCTGCTCAATAGAATAGAATAGAATAGACCAGACCAGGTTGGAAAAGACCTTCAAGATCATCAAGTCTAATCTCTCACCCAACACCATCTAACCAACTAAACCATGGCACCAAGTGCCTCATCCAGTCCCCCCTTAAACACCTCCAGTGATGGTGACTCCACCACCTCCCTGGGCAGCTCATTCCAATGGCCAGTCTCTCTTTCTGTGAAGAACTTCTCCCTTACATTATTCCTGCTTCCACAGGCATGCTTTCCTCCCGAGTTGAGAAGTCCTTTTGCATGCATAGAAAAGCTGTAAATAACCTGCATAGCATTTGCAGGGATGGTAAAGATAGCTGCTGAGTGCTCTTATCTCACATTGAAGAGGGAAGCAGAAAGGGAATAAGCCGTGCTAAGACGTAGTCTGAGATGCTCTGTTCCACATGTAGCTTTGAAAATGTTGAAGAACTTGAAGCACAAAGAGTCTCCTGCACGCGTTTCGAGAGGATGTGGGGATAAATTTGGTTTGCAGGCAGAAATTAGAAACACACCCTTATGAGACTGCTGAAATACAGAATTCCATTAACTGTGGTAGACAGTGAAGTCTTGCCCCTGAAAATTCATAGTAGACACATATAAGGAGTCATTAGTTGATTATAAATGAGTCCACAATCCAGTAGCTAAGAGAAATCACTAGGAAAACTGACTTCCTATGCTTGTCAAGGGCAAGGCAAACAAAATCACTTCTCAAACATTTCAGCCTCAAGTCACCCACCAACCAAACCCACACTCTATGACTTTTTTTAACACATCTCTCAGTTCTGATGCTTGCCTTAAGATAAGATGCAGGTATATTTTTTCAGAAGCTGAATCCTGCTATCATTTTCATAAGGTCACAAACTGAGCACAGGAAATGGAAAACCCTGTAGAGAAAAGCTCTTGTTGCAAATGTGCTGCTCCCTACCTAAGTTTGGGCACTATTTGTTTTTTTTTCATTTCTGAATTGATTTGACTTGCTCCTAACTTGTTAGTCTTGAAAAGACAACCTTCTCCTCTACAGTTCTTAGTGTTGAATTGCTGGATATTTTATGAGCCATATTTAGGTTTGTTTCATCTGATACTCAAATTCAGATAAAGAAAAGAAGGCTCTGAGCCACATAATGCCTCTGATACAAAATATCTTCATTTCTAAAATTAGATGAGGTTTAGAATTACATTTTTATCCAAAGTTCATTGAAAGCCAAGGAATATTTTAGTTTCTGTTGACTTAGCCTTATTGTCCCACTGCTTTTATTTTTTCCCTTCACTCCAAAAATTACTCTCTGCTGTGACAGGACTTCAGTGTTCTGCAAAATGGGCTTGCTGATATATTCTGCAAAACTCTTTACATTTATCAGATCTACTCACTGATTACAAGTGATTGTCTTTCACTTACAGTCACAGAATAACCATGGCTTTTCCCAAAATAGAAATGGCTGTTAGGATATTTCTGCTAGCTATATTTCAGCCATGATTTTTTAGATAAAAGAAAAAACAACAACTCACAAACCAAACCCCCTCATGCCTCTAATGTATTTGAACATGTATTAGTTACCAAAGACATAAGAACACACAGCTCGTAAAGCAAAACAAATTAGGCAAATAACCATCAATAATTTACCACCTCTAACTTTCAGTGGCATGCTTGCTTTTGCTCTTACTTCCATAAATGCAAACCAAAGTCTTTAGAGGGCAGGATACAATCTTTTCATCCTGAGAACAGGCCTGGAGAGTGATGATCTGGTATCATTTTCCAGTAGCTAGAAATAATGTGGGTACATCCCATAGCCCTTTCAAACAATATTGAAAGCTTACTAAACCTAATTAAATGTCCACTTCTTGTCCCCTCTCCATAGTTCTGTGCAAGGAGTTTGAGCAAACAGAAAAGTTATTTGTAATGGATGATATCAGGTTATGATCAATACTCATGTAACATTTAGCATCCTATTTAAAATGGTTTGACACAGTGCAAAAAAAAAGGTGAATAATGCATGAAGTTCTTCCTCCATGAGTGCTGCCTCACACCATTTGAAGATGTAAAAGGTGTTGATTTAAAGCATAAGCCACAACTACTGCAAAACATTTTAGCCTTAAGGAGTTCACACAAAGTTAGAATGCAGTTACCCCAGCAGCACAGTTGAGAGAAATAATTGGACTCTCGCCCCACGCCGCCTCCGAGAAGGAAAACTCTTTGTGCTCTCTAGAGAGCAGCCCTGGGACAGGCGTGGTTTGAAATACGTAGCATGGGGACAGGCAGCACTGAGCACAGCAAGGAAGTTATGCTGCAGCTTCTGAAATTATTAATGAGCTGCAGGACTCCATCTTTTATTGAATTAATTACACTTAAGCAAATTTGCCTGACTCCAGTGACAAGCAACCAATAGCTGGATGGGCACAAGTGTTTACCACTTGTGAGGTGTTGATTATGGGATCTGCAAGTCCTGAGGGACTTTCATCTTGCCCAGTGTTATTCAGCTATTAGGTGTCTATTTTTAGGTATTTGTTGGTCCTTTCTGGAGTTGCTTGGGAAGCTTCCTTTTCTCTCTGCAATAGCTTTTTCATTTAGGAGCTTTTAGGATGACTTGTCCCCTGAATCTCCATATGTCTGCATTAGATATTGAGAGGGAGCTTAGGCAACTGTCTCAACCACAGTTCAGATTCATTGATTCATAGAATGCCTTGGGTTGGAAGGGACCTTAGAGATCATCCAGTTCCAACTCCCCTGCCATGGGGACCTTCCACTAGAACAGGTTGCTCGAGGCCTCATCAACCTGCCTTGTGCACTCCAGGGGTTCATATCAGGTGAGACAATACAATTCTTGGAGATCTGCTGTGGAACAAACTAGATTTGTGGAGCTGGTTTAAACAGAAGCTTTTGTAACACTGGTATTTTAAGAATAGATTGTACTCTGTACACATCCCACCACATTCATAGGTGGGATACATGTTAATTGTAGGATTCCATTTTTCATCACAGGCTTTCCCAAATACCAAGCATTTGAAATACGTAGGAAATAAGAACTAAACAAATGAGACAGTTAATGAGGGACCTAGCCTTTAGTTAGGCACCGAGTTTGACATAGCTACTCAAGCAGTCACAGAGGCTGTGTCAGACAACACATCCTGTATGTGGCTTTCAGGTTAGACAGAATAAGTCCATTTTATCCTTTCAATATAGTGCTATTTCTTCCAATAATGACAGCTGTGGCAATTTTTATCTTCCATTCTGTTATTGAAGGAGGATTAAGATATTTCTAATGTCATAAAAGTATTCTATGGGAAAGAGTGATGGCTATTAAAAAAGCGCTGCAAAATGAGACAATTCAAAGGTGTCAGGATTCATGCCTAACAGACAAGTTTAGCAGGTAATGACTGGGGGGACACAGCTACTGCTGGTCTAGACCTCTCCTCAACTGGAAGCAACTTTCTTTGAGGTCAGAGAAAAAAAAAAAAAAGAAACAGTCATGGAACAAAAATACCAAGGAATATTGACCTTTGTCTTTCTCTCTCAGGTTTAGTCTAGGCACGGTTTAATGGTCTCTCATAATCCATCTCCCTGACCATAGGAGAGACAGCAGAGAGGGCTTACTTTACCAAACTTTGCACTGGTAATCAAAGACAGTTCTTTACTTTCTTGGTATGGAAATGAAGTGGGTTATGTGGGAGGGCTATTGATCTATCACTTGCAACACTGCTTTATAAAAAGGGTACCAGATCTCAAGATGTAAGAAGAAATTACCAATGGGCTTTCTTCCACTGCTTCTCTGGGTGACTTGGAGCCAAGTTCATTCTGATTCTTTCCACATAGCTCATTCTCTTCTGGAGCTCTGAAACATATCCTAGGAGGTTCTATTCTTTTCTGCATAGCAAAGTAAACAGAGTTGTATACTACCTTAGCAATATAGAAAACAAAGGCTAGATAGAAGCTCTGGAAGAGGATGCCCAGGGAGGTTGTGGATGCCTCCTCTCTGGGGGTGTTTAAGTCCAATGCCCCTGCAATCAGCTAGATCAGGCCTGGGTAGCCTGTTTCAGTATTTTATGGCTCTCATTGTAAGGAACTTCTTCCTTACTTCCAGCCTAAACCTTTTAGAATACAGATGTGGGGCATTTGCATTTACAATTCCAATGACTCTCTGCATGCAAGCATGCGTGTACATCTAGAAAGAGCTTCCTATTTTTATGCCTTAATTTTGTTCCTTGCATAGTTAGTGTTTTCAAGTGAAAGTGGTTCAGTCTTCCTGAAACTGTGCATCAGCCTCAAAACTCAGTTGCTTGGTTACTTCAGACACTAAATAAATGGTATTATTATGGCTGCAGTGAATGTTGAGGTAGGTCTGACAGGGCTACCATTCAGTTTTCATTAGTGTAAATCATCAGTCAAAAAACCTCTGAGAAATTTAATTGTCTTCTGGCACCTGGAAGGTGCACCCCCTAAAGGTGAGAGTGACAAGGTTGTTGTCAACACAGGCTGAAAACACATTTTGAGGAAAGTGCTTCAGCTAAGTCCAGAATGTTAAGCTATTACCTTTGCCAAGTTTCAAAAGCTAAGTAAGAACGATAGACACATTCTTGTCATGTCTCCTTCCTAAGCTGAAAGTCAATAGTAGACAGACAGATGTGTGAGCAGCTTAGTTTGGTGTGCTAAATAAAGAGTCTTGTGGCCATTATCAGATGCTAGTTTGCTTTTCATAAACTCAATTTGATTGTATGAGGAGGTGAAGAGAGACCTTCATGATGTCTCAAGGACAGTTTGTGGTACAAACTGCTTTTGCTTGGGCCTTGACATTTTTAGTGAGGATACAGAGGACTGGACAAAGGAACAGAAAAGGACAAAAATTACTTATAAAATGGCTTATGTTGGAAGGGACCTCAAAGATCATCTACTCCAACCTCCATGGGCAGGGACACCTCTCAACTAGACTCATCTGCTCAAGGACTCATCCAGCCTGGCCTTCAATACTCCCAGGGAGGTGGCATCCACAGCCTCCCTGGGCAGTCTATTCCACCACCCTTGTACTGAGGAACTTCTCCCTAAGATCCAGTCCAACCCTACTCTCCCTCAGCTTTAAACCATTCCCCCTTAGCCTGTCTCTAGACACCCTTACAAAAATTCCCTCTGCAGCCTTCCTGCAGGATCCCTTCAGGTATTGGAAGGCAGCTTTAAGGTCCCCCTGGAGTCTTCTCTTCACCAGGCTGAATAAGCCTCTACATATGTGCACACAGTGAATGAGGCTTCATTCGTTATCTCTCCACAAACTTTTGTGATGATACATTCTCTGATTAATGGATTTTTCTAGCAACACTGCAGCATATTTGCCTGCAGAAGTTTGTATGTGTATGTTAAAGGAGAATCTTAGCTTTTTTAAAATGCAGCTTTCCAACAAGATGCCTGGCAAAGGGCCTATAGGGTTATGGTGCTAATGCAAATTTTCACTCAAGGTTTCTGTACCCAGACCATACAGAGGTTTGGCATTGCTCCTTGCTAGGATCTGCTGTTTCTTAGGGTTTGCCATCTATGCACTGCAGGATATGACTGCTCAATTCAGCAAACTTGGAATTGCCCAGCCACCGCTGCTTCTGGTATCAGTACAAAGCAGCACCCACCAAAACGCTAATCAGACAACGGCACATACATGTTTGAAGGCGTAAGCGGCGCAAACACGGCGACAAACTGCAGCATGCTGCAAGTGTGCTTCACTTCCTGTCTAGGTTCAGACTAAAATGCCAACCTCACTCCCCAAAGAGACAACGCAGTCCAGATTCATTTCAGTTCACTTAAAAAGGAGCTACCTCAGGTTTAATAAACACTTAGATACCAGAGCACTAAGTTCAGGTTGCATGCAGCAGCAGCCTGAAATATTTATACCTTCTATCTGAGCCTTTCTATATCTGCTATTTGAGAAGAAGTTTATATTTGCAAGGAAAACAGCACTACCTGTGTTAAAGATATACTCAACACATAAACCAATAAATCCCCCACGCTGCTGCTAGAGATATGACTGCCAGAAGAACAAGGGCAGTCAGGAAATAGATGCAGTGTTTGTAAGAAATATTCAAGAAGCAAAACCGAGTGACTGCACTTTGACAGAGATAATCTTTATAGACTTTTCTTACAACCAAATGAAATTTGGAAATGGGGAGACCTTAATGCTCCATTTCAATATCTGACAGAGACCTTCAGGAAGGCTGGGGAGGGATTGTTTAGAAGGGCTTGTGGTGACAGGATGAGGGGCAATGGTTTGAAACTGGAGCAGGGCAGATTTAGGTTTGACATGGGAAGAAGTTCTGCACAATGAGAGTGCTGAAATACTGGAACAGGCTGCCCAGGGGTGTGGTCGAGGCCCTGTCCCTGGAGAAATTCAAGATCAGACTCTATGTGGCCCTGTGCAGCCTGCTCTATTTAGAGGTGTCCCTGCTGCCTGCAGGGCAGGTTGGACTAGATGCCCTTTGAGGGTCCCTCCCAACCCAATTCAATCTGTGGGTCAGTGGAATAGTAGGATACCAAGACAAATAGCAGTCCCTAGGATTAGATGATGTATAATTTGTTCCTTTAAAAACACATTTGTGTGGTGAAGTAGCAGGCACGGCACAGACATACCCCAAGCTGAATTTCTGCTAAAACTCTCACATTTGTAATATTTTACAAATTATACACTGAAATTTGCAATGCTAATTTGGACTTGCAGAGCAGCAGAGATGTGATTCAGTAGGAAATTTGCTCAGCAAAACAAAAGGCCAAGATTTACTCTCCAACATTCCTTTGCCCAGATTTTGCTCTGTAAACACTTTCTGGTAGCAATGGTATCAACCCAAGCTTGCGGCTACAGGCAAACCACCATTATATAACCTTACCTAAGGAAAGGAAGCCTTCAAGGCCCATGAGCAGGAGACCATCAATAAATTTTGGCTCACCCAGTGAACTGATCTAAAGCAGCTAAACAGATAGGAAAGTCTGAGGGCAATTAAGCACAGAACAATGTTGATGGTTTCAAAAACATTTCAAAAACACCTGTGCAGAGTATTGTCATGCACTGTGAACAGGCACACAGTGCCAGAGACTGCTCCTAGTCCTCAGGGGCTCTTATTTCCATTCCTGGTGCCCTAATGGTTCTTTTCTGCAGTGGTGTGCTAATTACTCGCTTCCTGGTTTTCAAATAATCACATGAAATGTGAAATTTGCCAATAAATATTTGTAATTGGCTAATAAACATTTGAACTTATGCTGAACAGGGCTGGAAATACCTTGTACAAACAAGTTGTTTGATGAGTTTGATTTGAACTGTTTTGTCACACTGCAGTAATGGGAATTCCTGAAAGAAAAATCAAACATTTTGCTTTATAGGTGGTTGTAAAAGTGGGCTTGATGATTTTGTCACATCTCCATGTATAATACATGATGAGCTGTACTCTCTGCATTTAATATAATTACATTTTCCAAGGCATTCTGGAGCATGTGCTGAACTGCAGCTTCTTATTCATCACAGTAAATTAATTTGTAAATCCTCTTTCACTAAGCAGCATTTGTTAATCAGTACAAGTGAACACAGCAGCATCATGTGTTAAATCTCTTCTGGAAAAAAAAAAGTGTTTTCAAAACAATGTTTGATTTAAGAAGAGGGAGGGCCTGGGTGAGTCAGTCAGGATATTTACTGTGCAATCAGAATTCCAATCAAAGGGTCGTGGGAACCAAAATTTTAAAAGAAATAGTGCAGAGTGTGAACATCACCTATGTCTTGCATAGACTGGGGTTTGGGCTGTGCCCCACAGATTCTGCCAGAAGTGCTTCTATAGCTGTTCTGGGGATTCAACTTTTAAATATACCATTACTGATGCAAGAGCCTGGCAAACACTGGCAGCTTTTATGCACTATAAGAAATCTGAAGAGTGATAAAGAGAGAGCATTGCAATGTATACTGAGCAGTACCACCTAGCCAAAGAAACCACTCCTGGGTGGAGGGCTTTCAAGGTGCTTGCCTGTATCAAGCAGCCTGCTATTATCCATGGCTCATCTCCACTCAGGTGAAGCCAGCTCCTCCCGGCCAGCAGCTGCAGATCACGCAGCACTCACTGAAGCAGCTATTATCACACGAGAGAGAGGACTAATTTGGCTGTCTCCGAAACAGTAGCAAATGAAGGATAGGAAAATGCCTGTCAACTCAGCAGGAAGCTCAGTGCCACTCTCTGCAGAGGCTAAAATAGCCTTCACTGCCTCTGCAATGAAATTTCCTTCACAGCAGGCCAGAGGAAACTTCCACGGACAAATCGGCGCATCAGCAAAAGGCCTTTCAAGGACTGCTTGTGCGCTGGGACCATTATATCTTTTCTTTCCCTGCTCCTCTCTTGCAGGGAAGAGTTCTGGCTGGAGAACAAGTCAAATGAAAGCAAGAGGCTTCAGAGAGCTCTCTGTTCCCTCCAAAATCTGTTCTGCTATGCATTTTCTTTGTTCTTTCATACATCCTGCTCCCTTTCTCCCCTCAGGGGAGGAGCAACAAGCTGCAAGAACAGATGTTTCTAATTTCATTAGACACTTCATACTGATACACAGAGCTTTACTTCCTAGTTAAGCAATGACAAGACTCACTATCTCACAGCAGTAGCATGATTCTCAAGAGAAGCTAATATATATATATATTTAATGGTCAAAACTGTGTTTCTTAAGTCTGTAGTAGAATCTAAGTAGCATTTTAATGCACTTAGCAAAATCAGGGCCAAAGATTATTGGGTAAGAATATGCAGCTAAGTAACATATTTAAGTATTTCTTTAGGAAGAAATGAAATGCATGAAATGGATGGGTAAAACCTTCACGTGGTTTCTTCCAAACAAATGCCAAGAATTGCTTTATGCTTTAAAAATGGATTTTCTGATATGCTAAGTATAAAGTCAGGTAAAACCGTAAGTCCCATTTCCACTGTTACCTTTTCCCACCTTCCCCTTCATCCCTCTTAACCCTAACTAATGAAACTTTCTAAAACTTGTTAATCCAGAAGCAGACACGTTCGCTCTGCACCCCCAGCACGGCACACATGGTTTAGCAGTGACTTTGGTCTGCACACCAGTCCTTGGTACTGACTGTAGACCCCAACCGGTACCAACACCAGAAGCAGACATTGACTGCAAACCCATGCCATTAACTTCAGAAAGTGCAGTTACCTGGAACAGACTGAGATGAACACTAGAATCACTGACCAGAACCAGTTCTGTTCCAGCTGAAGCCAGGACACTTCCTTAGCCAGCTCAATTGCTGGGTTAGCTATGGAGGGATTTTTTTGGAAGACTAATCTAAACTTCTGAGGTAATCTCTTGCTTTTCTATTTTTTCTTAATTTTTATTTTTAAATCTAAACTTGCCTAGTTCTAAGAATGACTTCAGATCTTAAAACTTGGGGTTGTTTTTTTTCTTCTCTGACAATATAGCCAAGTGAAACAGATGAATAGCCTAAAAATAAAGTTAACAAAATTAAAGCTCCTTGCCAACCATCTACGAATTGCTCTAAGTCGGTGCCTCAGAAGCTGCACTGAGCTTTTTGCTCTCAACTCAAAGATTGAGTTTTGGGGTTGCTATTGTCAAGCATCAGATCTCAGGATAAAATGTCTTATGAGAGAAATAACCTGGATCCCTTCCAGAACAAACAGCATAGAGACAGAACATGGTACCAACTGTCCCAAACAGGTGACAGTCTTATTCACTCTGTTTCTTTCTTTATTTTACTTCTATCAGAATTGCAGGGTTTGAACTATTTCTCTAAACAGGCAGTACTGAAAAGAAAAAAAAAAATTAAAGTATAATAAAGGCTTTCTAAAAAAAAAAAAAATTCACAAAAATCTCCATAATTTGATCTGGCATTTACTAATTTTGTCTGTGAGAGCAAAACAGAGAAGTATCTTCTGTGGGGAAAAAATAAACCAACACTGTGAATAAAACATCTTGAATATGAGAAAAGGCCATTCAGCCTAAAGAGGATTGGCCTTCATAATAGATATGTTCCCCCAGGATGGTATCTAATTGCTTCCTGAATGACTGCAACATTTGTTCCAACATCTTTACCCACTACACCATTCGAACTCTGCACTACAACCAGAGTGAACCAGGCATGCTTTGGAGGTTCTGAAACTCAGAGTACCTTCAGTTTTCACCTTAATCCCTGTAGCTTTCGCTGTGGTGGCAAAGGTAAAGGGTGTTGATTTTCCAGACACTACTTAGGATTCAATAATCTCCAATTGTCTTTTTAGAATTCTTTTGTTCTCTATGCAGTTCCACTGAAAGATCACATTGCCATTTCTCCCCCCCTCTATGTTTTACCCAGCCACTTCAATAATTAATCTCCTGTGTTCCTCAGTGCCTTGACTCACCTTCAGCTCTCCATAGGCACCGCTGGAACAATAAAGCGAATAATCCCACTGCCTGAGATCATAATAAGAAAATAGGGATTGCATTTAGTGTACTCTTGACTGAGTGCCCCTAGGATCACAACACTGAAACGCAGTTAAATCACAAGTTTTTAGCAGATATATTACTGGAAGGGGGGGAAGCTGCTACAATTTCCCAACTTTGTAGCATAAATTACTTTCTTCTGTATGAGCACATCCTTCTTTAGCTTCCTACTTACTTTATAATAACTCATTTGCAAATCTAAGTCTAAAACGGTCATAACATTACACATACACATAAGGGAGATACATAAAATTACTTTCCCCTCTCTGCTTCAGTCGGGAATTTCATGCCAATCTACTGCTAGCCAATATCTTTCCACAGATTGCATTTGTAGTAAAGTGGATTTTATATTTCCACAGCTGCAATAAATTGGTTTTGTCCAAACCTTTTTCTATATCTTCAGACTCTCCCTAAGCATCCCAAATAACTACATCCTTGGTTTTCTTCTAAAAAAGATCTGACTAACATTCTGAACTAAAAAAAAACCAAACAAAAACCCAACCCAAACTGAATTTTCATCTGAACAGGTGTTTTTCAAATTAGAAAACTGTGAAAGAAAACTTAGCAATGTAATTAAATCCAAATTATCCAATTTCATGCCTATTAATACCATGAAGCTGAATTGTTTCTTAATCTGCTTTGAAGGGTTGTTTTGATATTCAAATTGCCAGTACAGAAAATTTTAAAGAATGTGGGTGTTTAGTAAGATATCAAGTGGTGGACTTCTGCTGAGTAACCAGAATTCAGTCATCTAACTACTGTGAATGTAAGAGTTCTGAAAACATTTCTGAGCTAATAAGATTTTTAGGAAAAGAATAAACAAATATTTAAAGCATTTTTAGAGAAAGAATTATAGCAAAAATATAGCACAATGAGTAAAGGTTATATATATAAATATGTACAGTGATTTGACAATGGAAAACTTCATACTATCTGTATAGCTTCTGGAAGTCAGACACATTTATAATTAACAATGCAATAATATACACAGTGGATAAATAGACTGCAAGAGTCCTGAATGGAAGTTTGCCTACATTTAAAAATGTTAATTATTATTATTTTAGTGACTTGAAAGAGAAACAGATAAAATTTACTACTTAAGCTCTTCTGAAGGAGTTATGCAGAGCAGGTTGCCCAGGATCATGTTCAGGCAGGTTTTAAACCTCCCCAGAGAGGATACGTCACAGCCTCTTTGGGCAGCCTGTCCCAGTGCTCTGGCACCCACACAAGAAAGATTTTTTCCTTATGTTCAGATGGGACTTTTTGGGTTCCATTTGTGCCCACTGTCCCTTGTCCTTTAGCTGGGCATCACTGAAAACAGTCTGGCCCCATCCTCCTGACCCCCACCCTTCAGATATTGATAAGCACTGAGAAGATCCTCTCTTCGTCTTCTCTTCCCCAGACTAGAGAGTCCTGGGTCTCAGCCTTCCCTCACCAGAGAGATGCTCCACTCCCCTCATCACTGCTTTACTGATGTGTAAATTCTCAGAGGACAGTCTACTAACGATTTATGACTCCACATGAATTTGCTTCTGATTTACACTGATTAAACATGACCCATATTCTTAGACACTGCTTTGCTCGATAGCCAGAAAAGAGCCATCCACTCAGTAGGACAAGTGGTGCCACAGGAGAAAGCCATTGTAGAGAGAAAAGGAAAATAAAGGACTAACAGAGGGACATACCACTGTTGTTAGACTTCATACCCCCATAACTGATACCCCATCCCACTGGCAAAGTAAGCTACCCTCATTGCTATCATTTGTAGCCTTCTGATTTTTGCCCACAACACAGAGGATAGAATACTGCCTTTGTTATTCTAAGATGCTTGGTCTTGGACATCGCCCAGGTGCTGTTGAGTTGAATGGGAGCTGTGCACTTGCACACACTTCCACACAGGCACTTATAAACCTCTGTAAAACACATTTTGTATAGCAACAAGGTGCCCAAATGCCTTATACAGTTCAATCATTGGCATCCTTCATATCGTAGGCTCCAAACACCATCAAAGGGATCTGCTGAAATTTACAGGTTCATAAACAACATCCACCCCTTAGATGATGTGGATTATTTCCAATTTTGTATCTCTAAAGCGTACTGGGAGGGGGAGAACCTTCAGGTAACCTTGACTGAACGCTGTGTTTGTACATTATATGCAAAGCCCAGCCCATGAAGTGAGGGTGAAGGCTATTGAATGCCGAATCTTTCTAGTGAATCATAGTGACAGAAGCACCTCTCCTGATTCATTCTGAGTGTGGTGTGCAGCATTCTCCACATTTCATCTTTCTTACCTATATGGGAAGGTTTAATGGTTTTACATGACCTATGTTCCCAACAGAAAAAGAAGCTTCTGAGAAATAAACAAGTGAAGATCTACAGCACATTGTCTTGTACAAGATAAATTTCATTGAGCTTAGCAGAATTACAGCACTGCAGAGACCAAGGAATATATTCAAATGCACTGCAGGTTATGTTGTAAAAGCTGGGTTTAAAATTCTTCAGTGATGAAACTGTTCCTACTTACTGAATAGCAGCTGCTCTAAATTAATCTCTATTGATTACATTTCTTCTTGCTTCACTAAAAGAAAAAAGTTTTTAATTTAGAACATCACTATAAGGTCTCAATTGAAACAACTGCAAGATGAAAGCAACCACATGATGTCAGCAAATATTATCACCTCTCTAAATCACACTGAAGTTACTCTTCCAAAACCCAGAAGGTTATCTCTCCATATCCTCTGATCTATGTTTCCAGTGCAAAACCTATTGTCAGTTTTGTCATCCCAGCAATACCCACCCAGTCTAATCCACTTTTCACCTTTCCATTTTCAACAGCCTGTTCTTCTTAGTTGGTTTTGTTTTAAGGTTCAAAGAATGCACAAGACAAGCTGTGCCCATCATAAATACTGAAAAGAGTTATTCAGGATACAATCACAGAGCACACTGCAGGTAAATGATGGATATTTCTGCACATCTCCTGAGTGCTGGGAATGCTACAGAGCCTAAGCAAGGGCTTCTGAATTTGAGTTAATGTAGTCAATGTAGTCAGACACTCAGCACGCAGAGGCTGTTTGCATCTCCAGCCTAAACCGTTGGCTAAAACACCAGGGCAAATGACCCCATGAGTAGATATATATATACACACACACACTTTTAGAAGGTGTTTTGGCAACAACTTGAACAAGAATGCATCAGAAGCAGAAATCATTTTGATTGTACAGCAGTGAAAAACTAATAGGTAGTTGCTTACATATTCAATTACAGCTTATTCTGTTGATGGCTTTAAAGAGGTCTTTTGGAGTTCTTATATCTGTCTAGTCTCAATAGGGCTGCTCACCTGAGACAGACAGACAGGATTTGGCTATTTATTTCTTAGGCCCTCTGTAAGCTTTTGCAGCAAGATGAGTCTCTCCTGTACAAAGCAGATTATTTTCATGAAGAGCTGCATTACCCTGGTTTTATAGTCACATTCATATGATGTTGTTTACACATAGTATGGCACTTGGAAATTAAGAATGTTGATTATACCTGGGTTGTTTTTTTTGCATTGCTCCCAGTGTTTTATTTTGCAGTGTCTTGAGTGAGCTGCTGCATGTATTCTAAACATACTTCCTGCCTTACACAAAATGAAATAAATAAACACTTAGAATTGCAGAGTTATCTTTTTATTGCTTTGTGGTTTTATTTATTGGTATTTTGCTCTGTGTAATTCTGCATATCTGACACCAAACCCTAATTGATGGCTCTTTGAAGATTTAATTGTCAGGTTTTTGCCTCCAGTTTTTCTTTACTTTTAAAAAATTCATTGTTCTAAAACAGTGACTCCCACTTGCTGAACTTAATATTGTTCTCTAGAAATGTAAAACCGTGTCCCAGTTACCCTTTTCCAACAATACACAGTATTATTTTCCTATCAACTGCAATAAAACAGTGAGAGAGAGCAGATAAATAACTATATTAACACTAAACATTCATTAAGTGCCTCATTTTGAAAATGTGTTACAGCTGGCCACTTACACTTGGCTGGAAATCAAATCATACAGGACAAGCAGAAAATAAATGGCTGACTCTGATATGGTACTTGGATAAATAATTCCAGGCTGATCTATGGACTGCTTGCAAGAGTAGGGTGGGTAACACAGAGTCCTTGCGCACTGAGCTCAGTCCCAAAGCCTCATTCTTGGACTGTGTCGGGTACTCAGTGCAGAGTATTAAAACTCCTATGGGTGTAGAGCTGGGTGGCCCAAACGTGGGAACAGCAGCATTTTAATGCATACTGTGAGAGGTGGTAGCTCTGTTTTCTATAATGCTGGATATCACTTCTGGCTAATTTCTGCCTCATTTTCTACCCCAAGTCAAGTGCTGACAAAATCTTTCATTTTAGTCCTCCAGTGTCACTTGAGCTGTTGGAACAGCAGTGAAAATAACCAGGTGCTCCATAGGGTGACAATTTGTGTCTTATATGTCTAAGCCTTCACAGAGCAGTGTATTATATTTGTTTAAAATAGTTTTGTAAATAGACCTCTTCTTAAATTTAGTTGTGTTTTTGTGTTGTTTTGTTTTGTGTTTTTTTTTTTTTAATTAGACATCTTTTTTAAAGAGGCATCTTTGTGCTGGCTTTCCAGGCTGAGTGGCTTACAGTTGGATAAGAGTGTTTAAGGAAGAGGATCAATTCCAGAGCAATAGCTGCAGGGAAAAATATCTGGAGGGAAAAGATATCTAAGGTTACCAAGCCTGTGACTGCAATATTTACTATGCTGATTTCTGACTTTCTTTGCTGGTCCAATACAGTCAGGAGTGACTACAGGCTGTGGAGTGTCAGCTCGCTTATTTCACCCACTGCTTTTTCTAAATGCCGTCTAGTTGTTTCCTAATTGTGCAGTGAAATCAACTCTACGCTGTCATTCCTGTTCCTTCTTAGCTTATTTGTTAGTCAATTGGAATCATTTATTAATTACTACTTTGTTGGTTTGTTGTTGTTTTTTCCCAGAAGGTGATAGAGTTCCAGTATAGGAGTGGAGCTTAAACTCTGAAACAAATGCATTAGGTCTAGGATAATTCTCACTAATTGGACTTTATGCATTATATGCTTTCATCTAATTGATGCTTTCATGGGTTTAGATTTATTTATAGCTTTCATGTGTTGTGTAATTACTAAGTTGGGGCCTCATTTTTATTCATCTGACTCTAATTTTAGTATGACACACTTCAATGGTGTTACTGCCTCATAGATTAGTATTGGACCCTGTGTTATTAATACATATATAAATATTCAAGGATTACTTAATGCATCCAGGACTTATTTCAGATCTGCACTTCTCATCTGCATGAGAGAGAGGGAAAAAAAAAGTAAATAATAAATAAATAAATGTTACTCCATTTTTTCAGCATCTCTATTTGGTTTTATTGCTTTAAAGGTGAACTGTCTTTGATGTGTTTGTGAGTTTATTTCTCTCATTAACTTGATCAGTTGGTGTAAAAACAACCCTAACTCAAAGCTCCATTTCTTAATGGGATAAATTCACATAAACATAAACAATTTGTTTCATTAGGAATACCTGTTATTAGATCACTGGAGATATCAAAGCATCTAAATCAATTTCTTAAGCAATTCCACATCACATCTTCTTTCAAAGGTTAGTGCTCTACTAAATTAACAATCTGAAAGCACGAAGCTGATGGGGAGATTCAAATAACAAATAAATGCTTCTGGAGCATGTCACACTATCAGTTTGTATCTCCAGGGTTATGGTGTTTTGTTTTCTGATTGGATTTATTTACAATATCTTTTTAGCTAGATAATCAGATAACTGCAGGTCAGATATGCTGGTTACAGAAGATGGCTTTATCAATGTTTTGTATTGAAATTCTACCCTAAAAATAACACCATATACATAGATCTTTAATCTTTGCTGTAATGTTTGTACACACTTATCTTCCTTTTCTTTCAGACTCTTAATTAGTTGCAGTTATCTTATATTCATTAAGCAGACAAGTGATGGTGTTTAAGACCAGGCTGGATGAGGCTCTGGCCAGCCTGATCTAGTGTGGGGTGTCCCTGCCCATGGCAGGGGGGTTGGAACTAGATGATCCTTGTGGTCCCTTCCAACCCTGACTGATACTGTGATACTATGATAATTATAATAATTCATAGCCTGATTCTAATCTAACATGTCAGTTTTACACCAGGTTACATCACTGTCTCAAAATTCATTCAGAAGACCAAAATCAGGGTCCTATGCCTTAATCTGCATTGCTGGCTCTACTGACACTTTCAGACTTCACAGATATTCCTTTGTCCTTGGCAGATGTGAAATCGTCTCTGGTTTAGAATATCTTCATTGTTCACTTTGTTGTTGAACATTAGTTATACTCAACATAATTAATGAGCTTTCAGTGTGCTCAGGAAAAGATTCCCCCTGTAATATCTGTTCCAGTAAATTATCCAGTGCCAGGAAATGCTGTCCAACCTTGAGGTTAAATGGCGTGGCCCGACCAGAAAAGTCTTTCCCCTTACCACTCACACTCAATCTGCTTTTTGGGAATGGCCTCAGGCCTGTGCTAATCCCTCACATAGTAAACAGGAATTTTGGGGGGAGTGCCAGCTGGTACAGGTCACTGTGGGGCATGCTGCTGTTAGTTCAACAGTCAGCTGAGCTTAACCATGGCATGAATTAGGTTATCAACATGGGTGTAAGCTTCAGACCAAAACTCTGGGGGCTGGAGTCATGGAAAGATGTCAGAAACAGCCCTAGTTCTTATAAATGAAATTACATTGAATTCATTTTACTCCAGCCCTACAAATGATAAAACAATCTGCATTTTCCAGAAAACCAAGGACTTGGGTTGTTTTAATTTTTCTTTCTCATCCCCACACTTGTTCCTGACCTGATGGCTATTCAGCTAACCTATCTTTGGACCCTTCTAAATAACCTTGTACTAAGTAACAGTCAACAACGGATTCAAAGTCACTTGCTCTCCACAGGGAGCTTTGTCCCCTAAATCCCAGAGAGCACATTGAAAAGTTCCTTGGTTTGGAAAGGTCCCATCTCTTTCCTGATCAATTTCTCACTATGCAGACGGTCACACAGCTCTGCTTCTGAGATCTGTTTATACTTGCCAAATTTCTTCCTGGAGCTGAGCCTTTCAACTCTGCATTTCTGGTCTGTACTCTTTTTGACATCATTTTGTCTCCTGTCTGCAAGACTCAAACTTTTTTCCTTTCTTTTTTTCTTTCTTTAATAGATAAATAAGGTTCCCATTTTCCACTTACTAGCACTGATTTAGCACATCATGAGGGTTATTTTTTCTCACCTTTGGAAGAAGGCTGAATAACCAGAGATGGAAAAAAAAAAGCAAGCCATTAATTCGTAAAGGCCAATCACCCTCTGGCAATTCCATCATTTATTGCTTTCTCATTTCTCTCTGCCCTCCCTTTTTTGATGCTCTCTCTCTTGCCTTTCTACCTCCCTTCCTATTCATTGGTGGGGGGGTTGGTTAAAAGAAAACCAAGCCCAAAGACTCATATGAAAGCTATCTGGTCTCTGTAAACCACGAAACTGTATTTTATGCAGAATAAAGCAATATAAATTATATTATGCAACAAAGCCCTTTAAGTACCTACAGGAAATTGAATTATGTAGCAGTGCTGTCAGTGGAAATGGTGCTGCTCTTTTGTCTTGTTTGAGCTACACGAGAGAAGGTAGCAGCCTAGAGCTTGATACCTATTTAAAGGTATGTCATCAGCCTTTCTTTTTGGAGCTGTGTCCTCTGATGCTGTATCCATAACAAGACCACAGGTTAATCGCATTTCCCACAGCAGGTCCATCATTGCTGTGTAAAGGAGTACAGACAACTGCCTGCCCCCAACAGTGAGTGGCCCTTTCTGATACGGGACAAATGTTGGCAAGGCAGCAGTCACTGCCAGCCCTCCAGGCTCTGCACTGTGCCACCCCAACAATTGTTACCCTACTGTAATAATGCCATTGACAGCTTAAGATTCCCATTTATACTAAGCAGGAAGGACATACTTCCCCTGTTACCCACTAACCATCACAAGCCTAAGAATTCACAGAATCATCAAATGGCTCAGGTTGGAAGGTACCTCAGAAATCGTCTACTCCAATCTCTCTGCCATGGGCAGGGACACCTCTCAACTAGACTCAGCTGCTCAAGGACTCATCTAACCTGGTCTTCAACACCCCTAGAAGGCATCCACAGCCTCCCTGGGCAAGCTATTCCAGAATCTCACCAACCTCCTTGTACACTTCCATAAGGCATTCACTCTGTATCAGCTATCAGACAGACAACGCACATGGAAATTGATCATAACTGAAAATGGCTTCATTTGTTCCATGTGCCAAGTGAACAAGAGGAGTTACAGAACCATTGTCTCATTGCTGCTGTTTAATCTATTAAAACTGCTGTATCAAGGCACCTCTTTTTTTCCCCAGCAATAGGATACATTGAAATATTTGTACTTATCAGTGTATTGGCTTTCACCAAGCCATGGCATTTCTTCTGTTCCTAAAGATTAAATTCTGAAACTGGAAGAACTAACTATTAATTATGCATTCTTTTTGTACCAGAATATTCATTTAACACTTTTTATTTCCTTTTTTTTTTTTTTTGAAAGGCAAAAACTGGCAGACAAATAACTCATAAATGACACTAATGAGCACCAGGAGATGGAGTGGAAAGGCTTTAAATGTGTCCCATTATTTAGCAGGATAATTAAGAGCACAGCTCTACCATGGCATTTTATTACAGAAATAGATAAGATACCATCTTATTGCAAGCAGGTGCTGTAATGAAGCTAAGCAAGATCATCTTTATGAGGTTCTTCTGGCCCCCCAAAAAAATTTACAAATATTGCAATTTAATGTTTATTCATTTCAAAAGCACACAGATCTTGACAAACAAAGGAGACGGCAGACTATGATGTTAAATTCACTTCCAGTGGTGTTGGTTCAGTTATCCCCAGAGGAAAAGGAAAAACCTTATAAATGCAGTTTGGTTTCTCACAAATAGTGTTTGGTTTCAGCAGAGTCACAGAAGCATTCAGGGTGGAAAAGATCCTCAGGATCACCAAGCCCAACTGAAAACCCTGCTCTACAAGATTCACCCCTAAACCGTATCCCCAAGCACCACATCCAAACCACCTTTAAACACACCCAGGGTTGGTGACTCAACCACCTCCCTGGGCAGCACATTCCAATGCCTGACCACTCCTGATGGGAAAATTTTTTCTCCCAATGTCCAGTCTAAACCTACCCAGTGGCAGCTTGAGGCTGTTCCGCAGCTCTTTTCAAACACAGCTCACAGACACAAAAGGCATCACAGTTCAATATAAACTAAACTTCAGACTGGCTTATTTACAGTAAAAAATAAAAGCTTCAGTCCTCCATAAATATTGTCACTAAACTTTTGTAAGGGGTCTGTAATGATTTTATTCCTTTTTTCACCCCCCCATAAGCATTTGATATCAAGTGCTGCAGAACACAGATGACCCCACATGGTAGTCTACAGGAGGCCTAGCATTAAATTGAGTGGCATGGTCTTTGTAAGGGTACAAATACAAGAAGATTCTGAGCTAATGTTTGTTGATCATAAACTTCAAGAGTATTTGGAGCACTCAAGAGGAAGAAAACTATACTATTTGTTTATCTAGGCCACAAGCTGTGATTCGTTTATATATCATAGAAAAACATTTGAGTGAAACTGAAGCTGGCTTTTTGAAGGGTAGATATTATTTGAAGATGGAGATAAAAAAAAGACACTTAAGACTAAAATACACGAATGTGACACTTAATCTTAAAATACCTGAATATTGATAGGAAAAAGCCCTCTAACTTCTATCTTTTAAATACAATATCTGGGAGGAAGTTATCCATGACAATGAAAGCGAGACTGTAAAATTTGGACAGATAATATGTTTTGTGGGAGTCTAACAGTTAGAGGCAGGTGGTAAGTTTGTTAATTATGTTGCTAATTATGTGTTGGTTTTTTTTTTCAGATGGAAATCCTTTCCCCTTCCTTCAAAGACAAGAATAAATCTCATAAAAAAATAAAGGGTTACACAGAAAAAGCAAAAAACCCCAAAACATATCATATGAGAAATCACAGAATCACCAAGGCTGGAAAAGACCTTGAAGATCATTAGCTCAAGAGATTAAACAAACTACCACGACTGCTAAACCAGATCCTGAAGCACCACATCTACACACTCCTTGAACACCTCCAGGGATGGCAGTTCCACCACCTCCCTGGGCAGCCTGTTCCAGTGCCTCACCACTCTATCAATAAAGAGGATTTTCCTAATGGCCAGTCTAAACAGACCCAGGTCTCTTACTTTCTTCACAGGAGAGGTGCTCAAGTCCTGCAGGCACCCTCATAGCTCTCTGCTGGACTCTCTCCAGCAGATGCCTGTCTCTCTTGAATGTTCAATCATACTACTGAATATTCAATCATACTACTCTATTTTTTGCTCTTGAGGACAAGTGTGCTGTGATAACTTTTTGCCTATGCAGCCAGAAAATTCTCCAATTGTTTCAAAAAACAAGAGCCTCTTTTTGTGTGCCAGGCTCCATTTTTCCCCAGGTAGCCACGACCCCCCACTTAGAATACCCCAAAGTTTCCAAGTCCTTCTTAGTACCTTCACAAAACCAAACCTGTCTCAGCCGACAGACACCAAGCAAGGCTCGTGAGCTTCATGCCAGCAGCTTGGGCTTGAATCATACAGAAATGCAGACAATCATCTGACTCAAGTTGTGCGGAGGGAAAGCACTTTGATGTGGCACCCTGGTGGTGGAAAGAGCTTTTAAAAACCTCTTGGGAAAACAGAATCTGTACTCAGTATGTGGCTATAGTTTCCATAGCCACTGCTGTGCTCTCGAGGGTCAGTAGCTATTGATGGCCAGCCAGGACGGCTGTGCAGTGCACTGATACCCAGTAACTGGAGAAATAGCTGGATGTCACCAAGCCCCGGAAAACTTTCTGAACCTCAGAAGCACAAATTCGTAGTCTCCTGATAGTTTCCTCTCTTTCACTTTTCCCTTATTCACTGGCAGATTCGTTACTCTTAAATTCTGAGGAAGTTAGGTGGTGAGATGAAAAAAGGAGCAAGCTACAGAACGAAACAAGTGTGGAAATTGTAATTGAAAGCATAGCTAATATCATTTGGCTGATTTTGCTGCAAACCTACCAGGAAAAGGGGAAAAAAAAAAAGAGAGAGAGAAAGAGTAAAGTTCTGGAGTATGTGAGAAGCAGCTCCTTGAGAGCATTTTGATTTCTACCACCCTGCCTGGTGAATGCTGTAGATTTGAAAGAGCCTGAAATTAATCATCTTTATACAGAGATTAAAGAAAGAGTGATGGAGCGTGATAACCTACAACTTATTTTGCTGCTTCTTGCAGTCAGGGGAATCTGTCTCTACTACAAAGGATTCAGAGATGAGGGGAAAGCTCTGATGGGTCTACCAACATTGAACACCCACCCTTTCATCTTCTATTTCAAACAAACATTATGGTGCTGCAGTTGCTCACTTCTTTCTCTTTTGCTCAGTGAATTTTCATTTCTGCTGGTTGGGTTAGTTTTTACTAATGCTTTCAGACTTTGAATGCACATTGCCCAGAAATGGGATGCAAAAGCCTCCATGATTTTAAGCAAGAAAATCAACCACAGACCGTCAGGAGCTGGAAGGGACCTCGAGAGATCATCCAGTCCATCCCCCTGCCAGAGCAAGATCACATAGGAACTCATCCAGGCAGGTCTTGAATATCTCCAGAGAGGGAGACTCCACACCCACCCTGGGCAGCCTGTTACAGTGTTCTGCCACCTTCACACTGAAATAATTCTTCCTCATGTTTCCATGGAACTTCCTATGCCTCAGCTTCCACCATTGCCCCTTGTGCTGGCACTGGGCATCACCAAGAAGAGCCTGGCTCCAGCCTCTAGGCACTCACCCTTTATGTATTTATAAACAAACATTAATGAGGTCACCTCTCAGTCTTCTGTTCAAGCTACAGAGCCCTCAGCCTGTCCTCATGAGGAAGATCTTCCACTCCATCATTTTCATAGCTCTGCACTGGACTCTCCCAAGCAGTTCCCTGAGGTCCTTCCTTCTTAAACTGAGGAGCTCAGAACTGAACACAATATTCCAGATGTGGCCTTACCAGGGCAGGGCAGAGAGAGGGAGAAGAATCCCTCTCAACCTGCTGACCACAGCCCTTCTAATCCACGCCAGGATGCCCTTGGCCTTCTTGGCCACCAGAGCACATTGCTGGCTCACGGTCAACCTCCCATCCACCAGGCCCCCCAGGCCCTTTTTCCCTTCACTGCTCTCCAGAGGTCAGTCCCCAACCTCTCCTGCTCCACGAGGTTGTTCTTTCCTAAGTGCAAGACTCTACCCTTGTCCTTGTTGAATTTCATTCAGTTTCTCCCTGCCCAGCTCTGCAGCCCATAGTTCCCTAGTGGGAAGCTGGTTTATGTTTTGTGCCTCTCTGCAGGCTGCCATTCAGGAGGCAATTTTAGCACAAGGCTAAGGGCTGGCAGATAGAATTGCACACAAGAATTTTAAACTTACTTCATGTTGTCCCCAGATCTCTGCTCCGGGTGTGGGCCGCAGGGGCAGGCTGAGGGGCTGAGGGGCTGCAGGGGCAGCTGTGCCAGGACCGCCAGGGGCTGCCCGTGCCGGACAGAGGCGGTTCCGGCCGGTTCCGGCACAGGGCACAGCTGCGCTCATCAGGGCAGCTGGCGCTGCCTCAGGGAGAGCCTCTGAGGAAGGACAAAGGCTGCTGGTGAGGGGAGAAGCGTGAGGAACGGCCTGGGCACGGTGCTGGCAGGGAAGGAGGAGGGCAGGAGGCACTCCAGGGCTGAAGACTCCCTTGCAGCCATGGAGACTGGGGAGGAGCAGCCCCCAGAGTCTCTTTTGCCTTGACAATAGCTGATAAGTGATCTCCCTGACTTGATCTCAACCCATGAGATCTGAGGTTTTGCTTTCTCCCATCATGCTGCTGAGGAGGGAGAGGGCAGCTGGGTGGGCATCTGACAGCTGAGTCAAGGTCAACCCACTCCACATTCTTTTTTCCTTCCTGGCTGCCCTGGCAGACTGTTTCATCTCCATGAATTCACCTTTTTTAAACACCATAACCTTATTCTGCAATCCACAGTTGCCAATAAGCTCTTGCTTTCAGCTCTTTAGTGCCTGCAGATCCTCATACCATAAAAACAACTCTTTACCTGATGAATTTGAGAGAAAAACCAGGACCAAAGGTCTTAATTCTGCCTTTTCACTCACTCTGTGAAAAGAAGTGTCTCTTTTTGCCTTTCTCTTCACTTCCCCCCCACACACACATTGCTTCTGCTGCCTAAAGTTGCAGTGAGACTACACCTTTTCAACACCACTTAGTCTTTGGGTGAGCTTTGGAGAACCTTGCACTCTTAACTGTTATTATAATATAAATTCAGGATGCTGTGCCATTTAAAAGCCAGGAACTATAATAACTGAGGAGAAATTCCTCTATTTATTTGCAGTTAATGTTTTGCTTCACACTTTATTGCACACTGTCTTTCCTCTGTATCCATTAAACCTCTTATGAGTCTCAGAGAAAATGCTCTTTTTTGTCTGTGGGAAACAGTCTAAAGTTTTACATTCATTAAATTACGTGATGTCCTGTATGGTCATTCATTCTTAAAGTAATAGTTAGCAATAATGACTTCATACTAATAAACAGCTAATGATGGCCTGAATTAGAAAAGTATCCACATTATCCAGCTGTGGTAGTACAGTAAATTTGCTGGAAGACATCAGCTATTTAAAAGCATCAAAACATTATGCAGGACTGACTGGTGGCTTCTGCAGTCTCCTTTTTTCGTGCATGCTCCTTGCAGCACCAGGAGTGTACTGGATTTTCTAACTTTCCTACAGGAAGAATATTAGGGTTCTGATTTAGCCAAGTTTGATTAAATTCAAATCATAGAACTGTCAGGGTCAGAAGGGACCTCAAGGGTTATCTAGTTCCAACCCCCATGCCATGGGCAGGGACACCTCACACTAAATCAGGTTGCTCAGACCCACGTCCAGCCTGGCCTTAAAAATCTTCAGGGATGGAGCATCTACCACCTACCTGGGCAACCTGTTCAAATATCTCACCACCCTCATGACAAAGAACTTCTTCCTAACATCAAGTCTGAATCTACCCTCTCTTAGTTTTCCTCCATTCCCCTCAGTCCTATCACTACCCAACACCCAAAAAGGTCCCTCCCCAGCTTTGTGGAAGCCACAAAAAGGTCTCCTTGGGGCCATCTCTCTGGATTGAACAACCCCAACTCTCTCAGTCTGTCTCCATTAGAGAGCAGCTCCAGCCCTCTGCTCATCCTTGGGGCCCTTCTCTAGACACCTTGCAGCACCTCCAGATCTTTCTTCTAATAGGAGCTCCAGAACTGGAAGCAGTACTCCAGATGGGGTCTCACCAGAGTGCAGCAAAGGGAGAGAATCACACCCCCCAACCTGGTGCCTATGCTTCTCTTGATGCAGCCCAGAATCTGGTTGGCTTTTCTGGGCTGCAAGTGCACACTGGTGGCTCATGTTGAGCTTCTTTGTCCACCAGTATGCAAATAGCAATTTGCTATATGAATTACACTCTTTTTTAAAATTGCTAAATTATTTAACTCTTAATTTATTATTGATAGTTTTCATTCTTCCAGTTCTTCTGTCATCATGTCAAAACACACTAAAGAGGCACTGAGGTCAGGATGGGTGTGACAGGAAATACTGAGTTATTAAATGGGCATTGTAAATAAGCATGCACATTGCACACAAGGGTGAAAACAATCATGACTCACTTGTCCTACAGCATATAGCTCTTAACTCTTCAAATAAAACACTACATACCACAGAACCTCGAGGAAATCAAACAGCTTTAACTCCCACTGAGTGCTCACAGTTACTTAATATTAGGCCCTGTCCATTAGCAGTTTCTCTCAGCTGTGGCTCATTTCAAATTTCTTTTTCTCCACATCCTCCTTCCATATCAATGACATTATTCCAGCTGATTTATGCACTGAGGAGACACACTTCATCAGGTTAGATTAATTCACTAACTCCTGGGTGCTATTATAGGCAGATTCTGGCTCTATGCATATCAGCTAGCCAGCTAAGGTTAGCATCTGACATGACAGAGATTAATCTCTGTAGTTAAGCACACATTTTAGTCTATGGTCAGAATCAGAGAAAGAGCAATAGATTGAGCTATAATACCCCAGGTCCAAAACTCATGTCATCAAATCAGATATTTTCTGTCTAAAGTTTAATGGGAATTAAAAGTCTTTGTGGACAGTAAGGAAGGGAATAAAGGGAATACAAAAACTTTCTCATGTTAGCTGTGAAATCTGCAAGCACAATGAAGCCACACAGCTCCCAGGATCCTGTGTGTTTGTAAGGATGCACTAGTGCATCAACCAGCTGCAGCAAGCCAATAACCTGATCTGATGCATTAGTGCAACTCTTTTCTTCACAACTCTCAAACCTGCTTTTCCAGATTGCACAACTGAAAAATAGAATCATTTTTAAAGGAAACCCAATTTCAACATTGAGTCCTCAATAAGGCCATTGAAAGCTACAGCATAACCACATCAAGACATTAGCATTACTGTATGGCTGCCATACCTCATGGAAGTTTTACTGTTAAATGGCTTCTTTCTCCACAAGGTAAGCTAACTTCCAAGTTTCCTACTGCAAACAATAAGATACAAGCAATGTAACACTGATGCAAACACCTGATTCAGCAACTCTATGGATTGCTGCAGTAGAGGCACGAGATATTTTGACCAAGCTCTAAAGGCATTTCAGAAATCTTCCCCAGCTACAGTAGTGGAAATGACCTTTCAGCAGACAAGAGGCAGGACAATTCTGTGACAACTGTTAGTATCTGTCTATCCAGTACTAGAAGGCAACAGTTTTGCTTCTAAATGGAACTGTCTTGCACATTTATCTGCTCAAGTCAACTTTTCTAATCCTGATTTTGCATCAGGTTTTCTCCACAGACAGCAAATATGATCTTCAGTGCTGTATTCCTGCTGCTCCTAGTTACATTGGTAGGACATATATGGAGTGCTACCAATGGGTTACAAAACAAAAATACAAGTGTTAGTGATGGACCCAGCAGGAAGATGATTTAAATCATTGAGTTTCACTCATTGGCCTCCTTGTCACAGGAGTGATTGCCTGGAAATGTTTTAGGCAAATTCCTATTTTATTACAACAGCAACAGAAGCTGCATGACATAGTTCAGTATTTCTAACAGCTTTGAACTCTGTTCTTATATTTAGATTTCAGTACATTAACATCTCTGAGGTTAATGGATTTCCAAAATAAAATGTGAAAATTGAAATTTGGTCTAATTCAGTCTGAGGTTAACAACTCTCCACTGAATTCCTCCACCTTCACTGATGATCAGGAGCAGTGCTGCTCTGTACAAACAAAGCCCACATCACACCAGTCCAAAGATACCACCCCAGGTTACTCACATTTCCAACAAATCACGTTTTGAAGGGCAGCTGGGGAGAAATGAGGGGCAAGAGCAACATGAAAGGTCATTTCACTTTCTGCCAACAGCTGGAGAAGCCCCCTAACCTGCTGGAAAGCCTACTAGAGTTTAGTGTTTCACTTCCTCATGGCAAGTGAACCTTTTAAAATAATACTGTCTTGGGGTCCTTACACAGCCCTAGAGCTCTCCCTTTTCACTCTAAATCGCAAGAGAGGAATCCAGTCTATCTATGGGTTCTTTCTATGTGATGCTAGCTGTTGTGTTCTGCATCTCTTAAAGACAACTCTCTCACATTTGTGGTTTTGGGGTGTTTTTGTTTGTTTGTTTTTATCTACTGTGGGGTTTGCACCTAAAAAATCAGTTACTGGAAGGCTTCCAAACCTTATGGACACGTTCTATGAAGATAACAGCACCGCACCTGTATCCATGCTCACTTGATATTTGCAGAGGATGCACTCTCCTGCAACTAGCTACTAGTGCAAAGACTGAAGGTGCTACCTGCCTCTGTGCATCTCCTCAGACTTGTTTTGGTTTGGGTTTTTGCATGCAAGGTTGAGCAATGTGCACATTCCCAATGTTAAACGGTCACAACAGCCTGAGTCGTCTTCTCCTCAAAGCCTTTCAGAGAGAAAAGCACATCCTTCATTTGTAGACTTTTACTTTATCTATTGCATATTCTGATATCAATGGACCCTATATAATGTTCTATTTGGATGTAATTTTTAGTTCATTGCCTTGATCACTGTGCCTATAAAAGCACTTGGGCTTGTCTCTGGAAATATATACTGACAAAAAAAATTAAACCACACTGTCTGGCATTCTTCAGAGCTCTAGCATAATGGCTGTTTACTTCAAATTTAACAAATGGCCTGATTTTTTTCCCTTTCAGTTTCCATAGATCTTTGGCATTATCTTTTACCTGTAAGAATTCCCTCTGGAATGCTCACAAGCCCATAGTTAAGAGTCTGCACCAAATCTTCCCACTTGTGTTTTGTTCTGTGCTAGTCTCATCTGCATATATTTCAGAGCTGCTTTTCCCACTTTGTCCTAATGATTCTCATTTTCATTGTTTCACAGGGAGATGTTTTCTTCTACTATCTTTAGGAGATCTATTAAACATTATACAGCTAGATCCTTCCTACTTGCCATAATTACATGCAAAGCTCATTTTCCAGTTTGTCCATGTTCTTCAATATTCAGTTCTGTGAGAGTCTTTCCCAGTGCATTATTTCTCCATACTTCCAGGAGGGGAGATTTGCTTGCAACTGCTGCTGTTCTCAGTGTAGAGCTTACAGCCTTCCACATCACCTAACTCCTGATTAGCAAAGATGGTTCCAGTATCATTCCTTTCAATTAATCATTAAAGCTGAATGTGAGCAAGAAAATAGAAATCTTTGCAGTATTTACTAGTCAGACTGTAACCTTTTACAGTGTGCTCTATTTGATTTTCTTGGCAATCACACAGCACCTTAGAAAAAGGCTAGGAGTTTCACCACAGGTTTTAACAGATGTGGAAACCAGGTCTTCAAAGAAAGATAATAGGCATAATGGGATCACTCTAGATGATGAGGAACCAAAAAGAACTACCATAAATTCACTGAATTTAGGCACAACTGAAAACAACTAAAAGATGCTTAAGAAAATCTGGTCTAAAAGTATTTTTAAACATGAATTTGTGTGTGTGTGTGTGTGTGTGTGTGTGATTTGAGTTAGACAGTGTTTGGAAGATAGAGTTTTCTATCATCTCCTGCTGGGAATAGTCTCATGCAAAGCTGCCTAGTGCCTTGTGAAGTATATAAATAGGGTGACAAGTTACAGCTAAATTTAAAGGGAGAAAATGTCAGTTGAGCTTAATGCTTTAAATCTCATTACTTACACAATTCTTGTGTGATACATCTACAACTGAGATCAATGGAAACGGAAAGTTACCTCATTAGAGAGGAGAAATTGCTCTTGGTGTATCATTTTTCATTAAAGTCTCCCTAAACTGGAGTGTTCCTCCTTCCCAACTGTTTGGCCACAAAATTGATGACACTCCTGTTGAGCTGTGATTATTGTTATGTGTTGTGCACAAGGACTTGTGTCGAGAACAAGACAAAAGGAGTTAACACTCTCCTGTGGCTTTCCACACACACACACCACACACCCCCCATATCTCTATCCAGTGTTTAATGGTCACAATTACACAAGGATGATTTGAAGGCACTCTAAAAATTGCAGATGGCTCAAACTGAAGCTGTACATGGAAAGTGCCAACATGTCAGGAGTGCAAAGCAATGAGGAGGTTTCATTGCACACAGATTTTTAATGGACAAGCCCACAAAAACCCCAAAATGTTTCAGTACCCCACTCCGAAGTGCCGATCACTTCTCCCATTTCTAACAGCCTGGTAGATGTTGACTCTGGGTCAACTTATTTTTTATCTGTGCTAAGGAGGAGGAATATAAGTGTGCCTGCAGCACTGCATACAAACACTTCTACAAATTTCTCCAAGTATGAAGTGTTTATCAGTTTTTCCCTGCTTGACAGCACAGGATTGTTTTTGGGATTTGCTAAATGAATTTTCTCACCTTCTCTGTTCCCAAAATAAACTGCTCTTTGCACCTACTACACACTTTGCACTTCTCTTAAATAGTTTCACACATTGCCTGTACTCCTGTCCCTGGCTACTAGTTTGTAAATCAAGCCCTTCTCTCACACTATTCAGTCACTGAGATGAGTGCTGATAAAACCCTCCTCTCCAGTACTCATATCTCACCAAGTAGGATGCACCACCTACCTTTGTAGTCTATTGTTTAAATGGGCCTTATTTCCAACATTTCTTGTCATTAGGAATCAGAACCTCTCTCCTTTCCCTGTTCATGTGACCAAAGCACCCAGCAGCTCTAACCTGCTTGCCTCGTAGTGTGTCAGCAGTACCTGCAGTCAGCAGTGCAGCCTGTCCGCACTTGCTCATACCTGTGGTACCTCACGAACAGCATGGACCACAAGAACTGAGAGAGAGACTCTGTGGAACACAGCAGAAACGGCACTTTGTGTTTGGTTTACATAAATCTTCTCAAGATACCAAAGGAATATTTAAAATTCTGATCTCTCCTGCTGCTTTATGGTGACAGAACTCCCATCCTTAAATCATACCAATTTTTCCAGCTTCCTCTGTGTTATGGGCTTGCATTATGGTCATAGAAGCGAGGTTTGAAGCCTGAAGAAACAGAACTGATGAGACTTTGCAATACTGCAAGCTTAGAACTTGGGAAGTAATATTAAAGCCAATAACCCACCTATTCCTTAATTTATCAACACTAGGACCAAAAAAAAAAAGAAATAAAATCCAACTGGTATAGTTGTGTTTTCTTTTGTTTGTCACAAATACAAGATCTTCACAACTGTCCACAACCTGTATTGGCTCACACTTATCTCCTACCTTTCCCTCACAGTGCTCAGCTTATTTTATGTGGTACAGAGTGTGACTTTTAACCAAGTGTCTAGCAATAAGTATTAGATAGATATGAGTAATATTCTTCACTTCTGTGAAGTCCAAGTTAAAAAGAAAGAGAAAAGCTTAATAAAATCATGATAGGCCAGGAAGCAGACACTGAAGTAGGAAAAGGAGACATAAGGAAGCTTCTTAAGCTAAACATGAAAAGTAACTAGACTCAGAGACCTTCACCTGTGCTTGGCCCAGATTCTAGATCAGTGTCATGAAGAGAAACATCCAAACCAGCCTTTAAAAAACAAAAACTCTGTTTCTCAGAATTTAATCAAACAGTATCTGTATCTTCCCCCAGAAAACAGCACTTCCACAAGTGTTCATCATATTCTTTGCTTTATTCTTTTTTTTTGTGATGAACAGGGCAAGGCTCAGAAAAGTTAATTGTTATATTGAAAAAGTTTTATGCAATCCCTGAGATGTTCTCCCAAACTTTCCTCTCCAATGTTTCCTGCAGATCTCTCTGACATTTCTTGGCCAGCTCCATCCACCCAGAATACAGACCATCTGCTCTTGATCTTTTACCCCTTCATGTGATAGTCTCCTGAAACCACTAGAGCTGCACATCCTGGGGGCCACCTTTTGTACAGGGGTGAAAAAGGCATATTTATACTTGTCCTTAAATACCAGGACAACACATTCCTGAGATTACCTTTGGAATTATATTGCAAGCTTGGCCATTTACAGGTAGGAATTGTTACCAGTCAGAACATTTTCTCAAACTTCAAAGGGAAGAGTTTATCCCAATCTGAACAACATAAAAGTTGTAAATCAAACTGAATATTTCAAACTCTTTCCAAGTTTCGATGCTTACCTTATTAAATCTCATGTTAAGAGTTCAGTTTCAGTAAATCTTTTTCTTTTTTTATTATAATCAAAAGCAGTAGCTTTAATGGAAGCTAATTTGAGTTTCTAAAAATAACTGTTTCTCTGAAATGACTATCAGTCAGTCAGTCCCTTGGAGATAAAAGCCCTACTTTGTCCTGATAGCATTACTGGGTTTATGGTATCCTCAGCTGACTAACTTTGTTTCCTGCAAAAAATGGACTTCCTTAAGGAGCTGCTGACCATTATGGGAAAATCTCTTCGATACAGTATGTTCAGTATCTTGCATGCTCCAAACATGCCAAGTTGTAGCCAGGTTAGGGTTGGTCTCTTCTCCCAAGCACCCAGTACCAGAACAAGGGAACACAGTTTCAAGCTGCACCAGGGGAAGTTTAGGCTGGAGGTGAGGAGAAAGTTCTTCCCAGAAAAAGTACTGGGCATTGGAATGTGCTGCCCAGGGAGGTGGTGGAGTCACCGTCCCTGGAAGTGTTCAAAAAAGGATTGCATGTGGCACTTGGAGCCATGGTTTAGTTGTCAGGAGGTGTTAGGCATTAGGTAATAGGTAGACTTGATGATCTCTGAGGTCCTTTCCAGCCTTGTTGATTCTATGATTCTATGTTCAAACGGTGGTTTCTCTGCTGTGCTGGTTTTATTCATAAGGATATTACATGAGACACAGAAGGTCTGTCTCAAATTGTTAACATCACACTTGCATCTTTTGGCTTGAAAGGTCACAAGAAGTAATTTCTACAAATACTTAAAAGGGATCTTTTTCTGTCATGTCTGAAGGCAATATTGAAGCAATAACTGGGCTCTCTACTTGCCACAACAGATGACTTCATTTTTCTTCCCTACTACATATTCGTGTGGAATGGCAGAAAGTTGTCCTCATTCTACTCAGACAGCAATTATTCATTCCCACAAAAGTACCTATAGACCACAGCTGACCACTTTGATGAGAGGGCATTGCAAAAGTTAGCTAAGTGACCCCTCAGAAAGAACTTCACCAGCCTTAGAAGTCTTGCAGGATGTGCCATGTGTATCAGATAACCCTAAAAGAGTCATTTGCCAGCATTTCAGCTGTCCGTAACTGCTGCACTGCTGACTGTGGTATCTGTTGTTGCAAACTGAGTTGTATCTTATGGAGATCCATGTCTGAGTATTTAACAAAGTAAAAAGGGAAGAAAGATGAGGAAAAGGGAGTGAATCTTAATTTCAGATGTTTTTTTTGGACCTGGATATTAATTACCTGTTAAAGGTAAGTGGCATTCACATTACTCTCTTCTTTTTGCTGTGTAAAGTTCAGTAGAATAGAGAGTTTGACCCTGTCTGGGGCAAAAGGGATTGACCTCAGTGACTAATTTGATATTTTAGAGCATAATTTACACAGAGTGGTAGCTAAGGCAAATCAAATAATGATTTCATCTCAATGAACTGAAAAAAAAAAACACTCAGGAAGGTCAAAACCAAAGCTATAAAACTCAGGATCACAATCATAGGTTAGTACTAAATTAGGTGACTGCAAGGATCCAGCCCAGGAGTCCATATGTGTGCAGTAGGCTACCAGGAGAGGGAGAGCAAAGGCACCACTGAAGACAAGCCATCCCTCAGCTCAGTTTCAAATGAAGTGGCACAGTGATAACAATGATTTCTTCAAGCTTTTTAAAGCCTTGTTTTTGAAAGGCTTCTGCAAATGACATTAGGATCCTCATAATGCAGATCCTTCCCGCAGAAGACGTACATACGCCTGTGACAAACGCATGCCTGTACCAGACGCAGGCCTGCCAAGAGATGGTGAAAAGAGGTCTGACCTGCTATGTGTAGCGTGGAGTTTTGCTCTGAGACTTGCCTCCTTGAATTAAATTGAAGTCCAAAAGTTGAATTTTTCTAAATAATTTTTGACCAAATCTCAGAAGCGAGTTCACACAAGCATGACAGAGAACATCAGACACTTAAAGCTTTACATTACACCGCCGGATCCCAACAGTTATAAAGTTTCTTAGCAATAGAGTTGTCCTTTCATAAGAATCTAGTAACTATATGGTTCAAATGCACAATTTTATTCTAATCAACATCAGCACCCACACATTATTAAAGTGTTTGAGAGTTAAACTGAATTAATTTGCTGACAGCATCTTTTCCAAACAAAAATATGGTTAAAATTAATATTTGGCTTTGGGCTCTGGTGCTTTGGAAGACTGCCAGACTATAGAAAGGATTGCAGGATTTTCCATCTCGTTTCTTTAACTCCAAACAGTATGTAAGGCCAGCTTCAAAACAAGGCATGAGATTTGGAGGGAAAGCAATTGGATTTGTAAGTTATGTTAAATCAAGGGCATACCTATACTTAGGGTTTTCAAATAGTTTTTAGGGTCCTTAACAGCTTAATTTCAAGATAAGATTGCTGAGGATACACTTGGCTAAGAACAGACGTTGGATGGGAGAAAAAGGCTGTGACCTTATGACGGGCAGTAACTCAACAGAATGAAAACCAGAACACCAGGGCCCAAGTGAAAACAGCTCTTGACTGCTAACTAGCTAAGTGCCATGAAAGTGCAAAAGCACAGGGGCCATCTTCAGGATAACACCACGAGTGTCCTGAAATCTGTGCAAAGTTTGACCAGATGTACAGCCCTTAATTCTGGTAACAGAAAGGTTCTCTCTTCTGGAGGAAAATTTTCATTCAGTTTGGACCAAATTGCCCTCCTGTTACTCAGAGGCCAAATGCTTCATTATGTTCCAATTTGTCCCTTGATCCTGAAAACTTAAGAAGATTTCCTCCCCCACACACTCTGCTGCTCTGCAGCTCTTTTCTGCACGTAGAGCAAACTAAATGCTCCAGAGAATTCAGTCCAGACAATACACCAAATCTACACAGATAAAAGCCAAATGAAGGCCATAAATAATGCATGCAACACTAAGTGCTGTCTACCCTGTTCTTGGATGTGTGTATCTTGTAAGATCTGATTCTGCATTTTGCATACCAATGTATATTAGCCCATTTACAGGACAATTAGGATGTACTCCTGATGGCATCTCTGAGAGCATTATCAAACTCAACCTTGTAATAATGAGATTCAGTCTCAGAACAGGAAAAGAATAAAAAGGAAAATCTGGCTCTCACAGTGACATTTATTTCATTAGGATCCTTTCTGTTCCTAATAACTTCATACAGTGTAATACTAGCAGATTTTGGTAATAGCAATTGACTTGCTTTATCAAACATACCTCTGTGTCTATAATACCAGGCAGTATCAGATGCTAGGTAAAGCTGGGTACATTTCAGTGTGACAGCACTATTACCTTTGCTGTCATGTGTGGACTACACTTCATTCAAGGTGCATCCTTAGAGATGCTAGCTTGTTGTAAAAGATGCTACAGTCAACACTTGTGAAGGGACGGAGAATCCAAAATTTTTATTTCTAAAGCAAGCAACTTGACTCAAAGACTAGAACAAAACATGACTTCTTGGTGGTGTTCACCTTCATTCTTATCTGTCAGCAGGACTGTCTTCTCACTTTCTCTCACTGTCTTTTCCTAAAGACACAATGATGAAAAATTGCAGAGAAAGTGAAGGGAAATTTGTCTTCGTTTTGTGTGTGCTGTATGCTGGTGCCTTGGTGCTATCCTAGAAGGATCTCACCAGTGTCCAGCACCTCCACAGGGCCTTACATATTATTTCTCCTTGTTCCATTCACATGTATGCTTAAAATACACAGCGCACAGCACAGCTCTGTTGGTTATTTTGGTCCAAGTGGAAGCAATAAAGGAAATATACTGGTGCTGAAGACAGAGACTTGGCATGAGACATAAAAGTCTGGAAAGCAAGAAATCACCTTAGTGGTTTCTATGCCATTTGATGGGCTTCTGTTGGCCAAGACCAGGGAAGGGTAATGTTAAGTTGGCTTCTATGGGATTAGTGCAGTTGGCAGGATTTGTGTGTGGAATGGGGCAGAGAGATGGAGGGTGCCTGCTTTAAACATACAGAGTTATGGAAGCTAAGGTAAAGAGCTAGGGAAGGTAAGAGTCTGAGTAAATGAGTTCTGTATGCCCATCTTCTCTAGTTCTCAACACCAACTTTATTTGTTCATTGTTTTTGCAACTATTCAGGACCCAGTAGTCAGTCTCACACACAGAGCCAAACATTCATAGTAAAATTAGCCAAGAAAATATCTCTCCTGATTTACAGGATACTACAAAAGGTCATTTCCTCCTCTGCAATATAAATCATTCACCTGCAGGGAAATTTTCCTCACATAATCAAAGCAGTCGAGTGAAGAGCACTGGTAAATACGCGTTTCTCTTGAGCAAGATCTCAGATGTCTTACTATTATACCTGCAAGAGCTATGGGAAAAGAGCTCCATGTACTTCCCAAAGCAGAAATAGTCTCATTTCAGGAGATAATTAGCTGCCCTGTATTACTTTTGAGAGATCATTAGAGACCTTTAATCTCCTCATAACAAAAAATGCAATGATTTTCTCTAAGGAAAACCACATTGTTCCCAACTATACTTCATAGTGGTAGAAAAAATAATCCACTCATACTTTTGGTAGCAGTTAGAAGGTTGAGGACTACATGTGGAACTTTGAACCTGCAGACCCACATTGAAATAAAATACGAGTTATACCCAAACACCAAGCATAAATTGAACTTATCTATAAAGTAATAGCTAATTGCAAGTCCTTTTGGAGATGCAGCACTTCTGAGTGAGCTACAAATACAGAGTTACAAATAGTGTGTATTAGGTCCAGCAACTCCTTTACTGTAAGGTAAAGGCTGTATAAGAAATACAGACAGCTAGAAGATTTATTCATTCACTGGACTCATCTTTCAAAGTCCAAAATTTCCTGGTGAAAATGTTGTTCTTCTTGCTTGCAGGAGAAAGAAAAAAACAGGCACAGAATGAATCTTTCTTTCCCAGAGAAATGGTGGGGAAAGAAAACAAGAGCAAAAGGAGCTGTTAATGAGAAATTCTGCCACCTAAAAAAATTGGAAGGAATCAACGGAATAACCCAAGAAAGGAAAGCCAGAGGGAAAGCTGTCCTGCAGGGAGTCATGTCACACTGTGGTAAGGGTGGAAATACATAGCAGGGGATCCATTCTGTTCTTTGAGGATGATACAAATATCCTTCCATTTGCAACACTGCTCCTCAGTTTGGTTTGTCCAGTCAGTCCCTTATGGTGCTTTGGAGAGTCATGACCTTGTTTATTCCAGGATAATCTCACAAGTCTAGAAGGTCCCATTTGCTCTTGATCCTCAATTGCTAATAATGAATCAGGTAAAGAGCTCTGATTCAATGGCCATTATAGGTCATGGTACACAAGCCTTAGCATTCAACAGGTTCCATTAGAAAGATTAAAACTGACAAGGTTCACCCTCTCTCCCCCCTAATACTCATTCCCAGCTCTCCTTTTACATGAGGTTGGACATGGCTCTTGTCACATTGCCCTTTACAGTTGTGTTGACATCAGGAGAGAATTATTGCAAAACTCAGAAAAAAGTGTTGAGAAAACAATGGGAATTATGAAAGCAAGAGATGAAATAAGTACAAGATAAATATTGATAACATTTTCAGGGCTGAGTTTTGTGATTGCTGGCAATAACAGAAGGCCAAACTGTAAAGTGCCAAGGGCAGTCCTAGTGTTGTATAATGCAGAATCAATAAGGATGGAAGCCAATTTTTCTTATCTGGGCTGACTAACGGAAGAAAATAGTG
>CM037644.1:24526234-24560342 GCA_015227895.2 Colaptes auratus
CAAGGAACTGTGTAGAAGCTGTGTGGCACCAGGGATATCTGCTCTGCCTCTGAAACCATTCCTGCATCCTGCTGCATGTGCAGCTGGGTGTTTTCCTGCAGGGGATGTGTCTCTTCTGTGAGCTGCAGGGCAGGAGGCTATTGATCAGCTGTCTGCTTGCTGTGGGGCACCCATTAGCATTGCAGAAGCACTTTCAGCAATAGTGAGAAAGAAAAAGAGAACAAAACAAATGCTCTCTGCAGCCTCTCGTGGTTATCAACATCCTGATGTTTCTGGAGTGCCTGAATTCAGGGTTCTCCTCTAGCTTGGTTCCATTCAGGCTGAAGTTCTAAGACTTGCTGTTTCTGTGGGACAGCTACACTAACACAGCCATGATCATTGCTCTCTTCTATTGCAGGTTACTCCTCTGCAGTACAGAAATTCTCCCAGACTTTGCAGTCCTTTCAGTTTGACTTCATTGGTGACACACTGACAGATGATGAGATCAACATTGGTAAGTTTTGCTTTTTTGAGCAAGCTCTCAGTGACTGAGGAAGTCTCCCCTTCTCTAGTGATCCGCCTGGCTCTTAGAGAGCAGCAGGAGCCAGGTTATTCCATAGTGTGTTTTAGAGTCAAACTTCATGGGTAGAATGTCACATTCCCATTTCAATGCATGATTTCATAGTCATAGAACCATAGAATGGTTTGGGTTGGAAGACCTCCAAAGGTCATCCAGTCCAAACCCCCCTGCACTCAGCAGGGATATGCTCCTCTAGAGCAGGTGCTCAGAGCCTGACTTTGAATATCTGCAGGGATGGGCCTCAACTACCTTGCTGAGCAACCTGTTCCAGTGTTCCACCAGCCTCATGGCAAAGAATTTGTTCCTAACATCCAATCTAAATCTGCTCTTCTCTCATTTCAAACCATGTGCCTCTCATCCTATCCCTGCAGGCCTTTGCAAACAGTCCCCTCTGCAGCCTTCTTGTAGTCCCTTCAGGTACTGGCAGCTGCTATTAGGTCTCCCTGGAGCCTTCTCTTCTGCAGGCTGAGCAACCCCAGCTCCCTCAGCCTGTCCTCATAGCAGAGTGTTCCAGCCCCCTGATCATTTTTGTGGCCCTCCTCTGGGACCTGCTCCATCAGGTCCATGTCCTTCCTGTGATGAGGGCTGCAGAGCTGGACACAGTACTGCAGGTGAGGTCTCACCAGAGCAGAGTAAGGTGACAGAATCACCTCTCTGGATCTTCTGGCCAGGCTTCTTTTGATGCTGCCCAGGATGCCCTTGCCTTCTGGGCTGCAATTTGTGGAGGTTTCCCATGGCTCCAGCCCTGCTCAGTGCTGCCAGCCCTGCCTTCCCAGCAAGTCCTGTTACCCAGTGCCACAGGTGAAGTGGGAGCACACGTGGCACTGAGCATCAGCCACATTGCCCAATCCAGGCAGATGCTGCTCCTAACACTGCCTTTGCTCTGCCAAAAACTAAACCAAAGCTACCCCAGAATCCTGAAAACTGCTGGGAAAAATTAATTACTGGATGTGTTGTCATATGGAAAGTAATCACCAGTCTCTGCCTTCACAGCAGGGGAGCCTCTGGTACATCTGTTTTGGGATTAGCAATCCTGAAGCCATTTTATGTCCCTGCCAGCCTCATGCAGCTCTGCAGAGAACACAACTGCCAGCTGCACCCAGGCAGCTAAACCAAATGGCCTCAGAGCCCCTAAACATAATGCTTCTCACAGCTGTCCTGCTCTTGGCTCAGGTAGTGCTGGTGAAAGGCCAGTGCAGGGGTGTGGGTGCAGGGGTGGCAGCTGGCAGCAGGAACAACAAGAGATCCTCCAATACCTTGGGGCTCTTGGGATGGAGCCACCCACGGTGGGGGCACAGGGCCTGAGCCAGGCTGCTGCCTGAGGGGGCTGAACAGGCAAAAATCAACAGACCCCAAGCTTTTGTCAGGTTGTTGTTGAAGAGCAGCTGCAAGTGTGACATTGCTGATGTCAGGTCTCTCAGCCCTTGTGGAAAGGGGAAGGAAGTAAAGCCTTTGGGTTGTTTTATTTAAAGCCCTTTAAAGCAGCTTGCAGCTTGCCCTGCAAAATCTGATTCCTTTATGGAAAGTCTCTAGGTGAAACCTGCTGGAAGTGAGTCAGCCTCCAGAGCTAACGGCACCAGAGGTGCTGAAATTCCAACCCCCTCCAAAGCAGAGGAAAATGCTGCCTTAGAAATGCCCCTTCTGGGAGCAGAGGGATCTGAAGCAAACCGCAGCCCAAGGAAGGAGCCTCCCTCCTCTTGGCTGGAGAGGATGGAGCTCCAACAACCTGTGCCTCTGCACTGGGGGTGGGGAGCAGAGCAGCAGCGAGCCGGTGTGGCAGGGCTGTGATGAGCCAGCGCGGTGGGGCCTTGGTGCGCTGGTGCAGCAGGACCACAGCGCTTGGTAGGCTAGGAAGCCTGCTGGAAATGGCAGAGGTCGAGCAGGGGAGTTGTGGGCAGAGGAGAGCAGGAAGAGAGTCTCCTGAGGAGAGAGACTTGGGGGTGCTGGTGGACAAGAAGCTCAACAGGAGCTCTCAGTGTGCACTTGCAGCCCGGAAAGCCAATCAGAGCCTGGGCTGCAGCAGAAGTGTGGCCAGCAGGGCAAGGGAGGGGATTCTCCCCCTCTACTCAGCTCTGCTGAGACCCCACCTGGAGTACTGCCTCCAGTTCTGGAGCCCCTATTACAAGAGGGATCTGGAGGTGCTGGAAGGTGTCCAGAGAAGGGCCACGAGGATGAGCAGAGGGCTGGAGCTGCTCTGCTGTGAGGACAGACTGAAGGAGTTGGGGCTGTTCAGTCTGGAGAGGAGAAAGCTCCGAGGTGACCTCATTGTGGCCTTCCAGTATCTGAAGGGGGCCTACAAGAAGGCTGGGGAGGGACTTTTCAGGCTATCAGGTAGTGATAGGACTAGGGGGAATGGAATGAAGCTGGAGGTGGGGAGATTCAGGCTGGATGTGAGGAGGAAGTTCTTCACTGTGAGAGTGGTGAAGCCCTGGAATGGGTTATCCAGGGAGGTGGTTGAGGCCCTGTCCCTTGAGGTGTTTAAGCCCAGGCTGGATGAGGCTCTGGCCAGCCTGATCTAGTGTAGAGTGTCCCTGCCCATGGCAGGGGGGTTGGAACTAGCTGATCCTTGTGGTCCCTTCCAACCCTGACTGAAACTATGAAACTAAGATGCACAGCAAATGTAAAACCCTTTGTGGTGAAACCAGCCTTTCCCCCACTTCTGTTTTTGCTGGGGAATGTTTGTTTAGGTTTTTTTTAAGGAGAGGTCCTTGGTTTCCCCACTGAAGAAGCCTGGGCTGTGTTCCTCCTCCTCCAGCCCTGCGTGCCTGCTGCAGCTGAGCTGCTTCACAGGGCTCCCTTATTCCCAAAACAGCAGCAGGGCGTTGACGTCTCCCTCGTAGCTTCCATGTCCTGCAAGGGTGCCAAGGAGCTGCGTGGGAGCTCGTTTGATGTGCAGGGGCTGGGAATGAAGCAGAGCATTCAGAGGCAACTCCTTATCACGCTGCAGGGAATGCCTTTGATCTCGGTCTCACTGATGGGGCAGTTCTTGCTGTCAGTGCAGGCAGACGGCAGGCTGGCACCCCTGGCATAGAATCATAGAACCAGTAAGGTTGGAAAAGACCTCAAAGATCATCAAGTCCAACCTGTCACACAACACCTCAGGACTACTAAGCCACTTCAAATGCCATGGCTTCAAATGCCACGTCCAGTCCCCTCTTGAACACCTCCAGGATGGTGGCTCCACCACCTCCCTGGGCAGCACATTCCAGTGGCTAACAACTCTCTCTGGGAAGAACTTTCTCCTCACCCCCAGCCTAAACCTCCCCTGGCACAGCTTGAGACTGTGTCCTCTTGTTCTGGTGCTGCTTGCCTGGGAGAAGAGACCAACCCCCTCCTGGCTACAGCCTCCCTTCAGGTAGCTGTAAGCAGCATGTCAGGTGGTGGCTTTGAACATGCAAGTGTGAGCCAGGACAGTGAGCTGTGCTGATACCTGTGGTGAGCAGCCCTTTCCCTCAGAGATGTTAGTAGTGGCAGACCCAGCTGCGGTACAGCGTGGCTGCGGTGCCTCCACAGTCAGCCCTGGGGGACCTGGGATCAGCAGCTCCTCAGAGCTGAATGGAGGAATGAAATGAGATGAGGTATCCTTCCTCCCAGGCACAGGAGCCTGAAATTCTCTTTTTGACATTCCTGGGTGCTGCTGACCACGGCCAGCTGAGCCACTGCCAGGCAGTCCACAGGCATGGCTGGGCAAGCAGCGGTGGCAGACACCGGCGACAGGCAGTGGTGGCAGGCAACCTCCCTGCTCTGCTCTGGAAGGCTTGCAAGTGTCAGCTCAGGCCAGGAGTGTGGCTACCCCTGTGCTCTCTGACCCTGCCTTTGTGGTGCAAGGACAAAGAGGTTTGCCCTGTGCCTGTGCCAGGAAATGTGTTCCTGGAATCTTTCTGTAAAGCAAAGGAAAAGTAATTAGAAAAATATCTAAAGAGAATTTTAGGCACTGACATTTTCCCTCTAAGTTCAGGCTGGGTTCTCTTTCTCCCCTAGATAATTCCTTTCCTGGCTCTGGCTCCTGGTGTCTGTGTGCATTTCAGGTTTCACTTCATCCTGAGTAACCACAGTGAAAGTCCTCATGTCAGCCCTGTGGTGAAGAGTAATAAAGTAGTAGGACATTGCACTTGCCAGGCTCTGAAGCCCTCACATTGGAGGAGAACTCAGAAGTTCCCAGCTCATCAGGCAGGTTCTGTTTTTGATGCTGCCAGCTGAGGGAAGGTGTCACAAGGCTGTGGTTTTCCCTCTGTCTCAGCAACTGCAGAGTGAATCCCCTAACTCCTATCTCCTGCTGGTTCTGAGCAGAGGGATGGGTCCTTCTCCACAGGTACTGCCTGTGGATGAGGGGGGAGGGCCTCAGCTTGCAGACAGAACTCAAATGCATCCCTCTCCCCCTCATCTGTGGGATGAGCTGTTGCTGTATGTCCTTGTGCTATGCCTGATGTGATCCCTTATGCCAAGCCAGGCGTGCTGGAGCTCTGGTATGAGCCAGGCACTTCTGGGGTTCTTTGAGTCATTCTCAGTCTAAATTGCTCAGTGCGCTGGCAGGGAGTGCAGGGTCCTGACTGTAAGCTCACAAGCTCCTGTAGGTTTCCCAAAGCCATTCTGTGCTTTACACATGGCTGCAGGAGTGAACATGAGGCCAGACAGACCTGTCCCCAGCACTGCTCCCAGCAGGGTGCTGCTCTGACAGCTTAAAGGCAGTAAGTGGCACCGTGGGAACCTTTCCCAGCCAACTCCCAGGTAATTCCCAGGAACACTGTGGTGATCAGATCATTCCCCACAGGCATTCAGCACCCAGACATGCTGTGTGCATAGCCAGGTGTTTTCCCAGCCTTGTCTTACAGTCTCCTGGAGAACCACCAAGGCTTCTGCAGTGCTCCTCATGTCGGTGCTGTGAGTGATTTTCTGATGAGAGAGGTTTTGTTTCTACCCTGCTACAAATTCAGCCCCTTCCAGTGGGCAGAGGGAAGGGCTGAGTGTTCCTTCTTGGTGATAATCCTGTTGGTGTGGGGGGAGAGTCACCCCCTCCTACTTAGTCTCCTTTTTTCCCAAGGCTAAATAAACCTTGTTTCAGTTTGTAAAATGAAAGGTCTCGTGTTTTTTTGTTGCAGCTGGACTCCATGGAAAAAAATGTTATCAACAAGATCTGTTTAGTTTTTAACCTTTGGGGGAGTGGTGGTGATGTCTATGACCATTTCTACACCCACAGCTTTTCCTGCCTAGGTTCAGGGGATTAGTGTTTCTTGTCAATGACTACAATCAGTCTGGGCTGCTTTCATTTCCCAGACTTGTCTTGGCCCTGGAAAGCACCTGCAGCACTTCCCAGCCTGGGCAGAGGTGCTGAGCACATTCTGGTGCTGCTGGCAGCCCTCCAGGTAGGGCAGGCAGCCCTGTTGTGCCTGTTGCGGCACAGCCCATCCTGCTGCAGGCCCTGGTCTCCTCCCCTCGTTTGCCCCTTCCCTGCTGCCTGCCTTGCCGGCTTTGCAATAAGATTCCTAATGAAAGCTAATTAACATCCTTCTCCTTTGCCCTGGCATTACCCAGGCAGGAGGCCCTCCTCTCCAGTGCATGAATCAGTGCTCCTCATGGCCAGCCTTCGCCCATGGCCAGACCGGGCCACCTCTCCTCCCTTTTTTTGGCAAGCCCTAATGTGGTGATGCTGGAGGTGCAGCCAGGTTTGGGTACCCCCACGTGTGATTCAGTGCCACAGGCCAGCTCCACTTGAACAGCCTCTTCTTTTCTTGACAGCTGAGTCCTTCAAGGAGTTCGCAGAGCTGCTCCAGGAGGTAGAGCTGGAGAGGTCCATGATGGTAAGGTGATCTGAGCTGTGCTCTGATACTGCCTCAACACAATGTTTAAATGCCAAATGCATTTGGGAAGCACTGGGAGTGTTGTGCTTTGTACCACGTCTGGTCCCTGGTGCCATCGCTGTGGGCCCTGAGCAAAGGGCAGGTGCTTGGCAGGGAAGTTGTTCCACACAGTGTCCAACGCTTCCTCTGCCAGGTGGGAGCCCCAGGGCCTTGCCATCTGCAGCAGGTTTGTCCTGTGGAGCCAGGTGCATGTGAGCTGGTAACGAGGTGGTTCTGGGATGAAAGAATAGGAAGCAAGATGTACTTTTGGCGCTGGTTTTGCCCCCTTCCCCTGCCCTCACCGGCCCCACTCCGCAGGCGCTGCGCTGCCTTGGGTCTCCCGCTGTGTTGTGCCCTCTGCCTCTGCAGAGCTCCTCCAGCCCGAGTGCTGGCTTCCCGTTTCACTCCTAATTCCAGGAAAAACACGGAGGTTAGGCTCAGTGGAGAGCTTCTGCAACATGCCAGGAATGTGCTGCTTGGCTCTACTTTCCTCTGCCTCGTGCAGCAGCGAGGGCTTGTGCCAGGCTGCTGGCTGGGCCGCGCCACAGGGACGGCCACAGCGCGGGGCCGCAGGCAGGCAGGGAACGGGAGGAAACCAGTCAGAGCCTGGAGGAAAGCTGTAAGATTTCTTTATTCATTGTATCCTCGGGCAGTGTGGCTCCTTTGGCAGTAGGTAAGTGGGCAGAAGGGATCATGAATGCTTTTGGGGATGGTGTCCAACTTTTCTGTCCCCTGCCTGTAGGACCAGTCCTTCGCAGTAGCCTGCTCAGAAGGTTTCACGCTCTCACCACGCTGATCAACTTTAAATCAGCTGAAGGGGCCGTGGCAGTGTAGTGCTGTATCCCCCTCTCTGCCTCTCTCCCCTCTCTGGAGCTCAGAAGAGAGCCTGTCACAGCAGGATAGTCTTCTCTGCCCCCTTCCTTCCCCTCAGAGCAGGCAGGGCAGCTTGCTACAGGCTTGGACCCAGCTGAGCTGATGCCTCCAGTGCACTTTGAGGATATATTTGTTCTGGTTTGTGCTTCTCTGAGAGAGAAACAAGCAGCCCAGCCCCCTGGGACTGCTCCTTGTGAGGGCTCGCCCAGCCAGTGAAGAACATGCAGTGCTCCCAGCCTGCCTCTGTCCAGTGGTTCTCTTAACATGGAGTGGGTGGCAGGTGCTGTCACTGACAGGATTGTCCTGCCTGGGCACAGCCTGTGGCACAGGGCTGGTGGCAGGCTGGGGAAACCCAGCTGTATTCTACAGAGTGTCCTTCAAGCCTTACATGCCATCAAGAGAAGGCTGAGAGGGGATCTTATCAACATCTGTAAATACCTGGGGACCTTATTAACATCTACAAATATCTGAAGAGTGGGTGTCAAGATGAAGGTGATGCTCTCTTTTGGGTGGTGCCCAGTGATGGGACAAGGACCAGCAGGTACAAGCTAGAGCACAGCAGCTTCCACCTCAACATGAGGAGACACTTCGTAATGGTGAGGGTTCTGGAGCCCTGGAGCAGGCTGCCCAGAGAGAATAGAATGGAATAGAATAGAATGGAATAGAATCTAATATAATGGAATGGAATGGAATGGAATGGAATGGAATGGAATGGAATGGAATGGAATGGAATGGAATGAACCAGGTTGGCAAAGACCTCTGAGATCACCGAGGTTGTGGAGTCTCCTTCTCTGGAGACTGTCAAAACCCACCTGAATGTGCTCCTGTGTGGCCTGCCCTAGGTGCTCCTGCTCTGGCAGGGGGGGTGGACTGCATAATCTCTGGGGGTCTCTTCCAACCCCTAACATTCTGTGATTCTGTGAGAGGGGTTTCTGTGTATTAACAGCTGGGGGAGCGTGGCTATGGATGGGTTAAGTGACTTCACTTATGGACAAAGAACAAGTTTGCAAGTCAGAGGCGTTCAAAGTCAGAGTTTCTTGGCTTCTAGCCCTCTTCAGCCTCTGGTTAGGAGAAAATGAACCTGGGTGCTGCAATCAGACCATTTCTTGCCCTGTGCTGTAGGTGCAGAACGCCAGCGACCTGCTGATCAAACCTCTGGAGAGCTTTCGGAAGGAGCAAATAGGGTTCACCAAGGTAAGGCTCAGGTGGTTGGTCGTGTTCAATCTCAGACAGATTTGTTTCCTCCCTTTGAGTTCTGTTGGCTGGTTGCTGCTTTGTCCTGCTGCTTTGACAGAAAAGCAGGCTATTGTTGTGCTGCATTGCCAATGCATGCTTTCAGAAACTTCCCCATGTAACGCTGCCTTTCAGCTGCTGGCACGAGAGAGTCTGTGCTGTGACTTTGAGTCTGATTTTTCAATCATAAGCAGCTCCAAAACCTTTTCCTGAATTCTTTGGGTTCTCTTCTGGCCTAATTCCAGTGCTGCCTCCGTTCTGAGCTGCGTTGGGTTGGACTGAGCACCACTTGTGCTGAGTGGTGATCAGGAGACACTCTTTGCTTCTTTCTCTCTTCTCCCCTTTGTTTGCTCAGTGCTGTTGAGAATAAATTACTTTCTTCAGCTAAGTGACTGTCAGAGCAGCAGAGGCAGGCAGGCAGAGCTTGGTTGTGGCCATAGGGCTTTTGTTATGAAACATTTGACTGAAGCATCTAATGAATCTTTCAGATGGAGCAAACTTTTAAAGAAGCAACCTATTAAAAAAGCAAATCCTGCACATGTTGAGCAGAAAAGATTGTTTTTCCCTTCCCTTGCTACCAAGAAATCCAGGTTCCATGTTGCTCAGCAGCAGCTTGAAATGGGGCTGGCTCTGAACCAGTGCAGAAATGGAGCTGTTTTGGAGAGAGTTTTGGGCTTGGATTCAGCCCAGCCCATCTGGAGCCTTTGACATTTAATAAGTACAGGATCTGAGAAATGGTCCTTGGTCACCATCCTGCCCTTCAGAACCCCCTGCACTGCTGTGTGTGTGGATGCCTCTCTGAGAAGCTGCAGCAGCGGGGGCATGGCCAACAGTCTCGTGCTGGTGAAGTCACCTGTGCCAGGCACAGGGAGAAGGCCTCCTCTCCTCCTAGCCTTCTCACCAGCTTACCAGTGGGTTTTGCAACAGATCTGTGAGTTATGAGCAGGTGGCCAGGGCTGGGAGGAAGCTCCCTCTTCATTGATCTGTCTGCACCAACAACAGGGCCAGCACAGATTTAGGAAGCAGTCATGGGGACAAGGCCAAGGCCAAGCTGATTTTCCCCTCTGTGTTTATAGAACACTTCAGTCAAGAGGACAACAGTCTAAAAATGTTAAGATGACATTATTAAAGTGTCCTTCAGGCTTTCTTCTCAAGTAGCCCTTGAGGCATGTAAGAACTACTTTGAGTCTAGACTGGGGTGCCCATGGGGCTTATACCCTGTCTCCTGCTCTGGAGCTGGTTGGTGCCCAGCTGGCAGCAAGTGTCTCAACACTATTGGTGGTGTAGCCCTGGCTGCAGGTGCTCTGAGCACTGACACAGGTTCACCTGGCAACATACAGCCCTTCCTTGATTTCTGCTGATGGGGCAAGGTGCTTGGAGTACAGGCATCAGTGACCATGACAGGATGCTGCTTGGAAGCTATTGAGAAAGGTGACAGGTGGTAGGGGTTCACTGCAGGTTGTTTGGAGTTCTGTGTGGTTTGGCTTTGGGTTTTGTTTCATGGAAGGAACACAAATGTCAGAATAGAATAGAATTAGAATTAGGATAGGATAGGATAGGATAGGATAGGATAGGATAGGATAGGATAGGATAGGGTAGGGTAGGATAGAATTAACCAGGTTGGAAAAGATCTTTGAGATCATCGAGTCCAACCTATCACCCAACACCATCTAATCAACTCAACCATGGCACCAAGTGCCTCACCCAGTCTCTTCCTAAACACCTCCAGTGGTGGTGACTCCACCACCTCCCTGGGCAGCACATTCCACTCTCTCTGTGTAGAACTTCTTCCTAACATCCAGCCTAAACCTCCCTTGCTGAGAAGAAGGGCTCTGCCACAACTCTGCAGGCGTGCTGGGATGCAGCAGCTTGCAAGGGAGCACTTGGCCCCCACTGCACTTGTAGGTGTCAAGAGTTATGGCTGGGCTGGGCACTAGATGAGTGACAGACACTCTGCATGAACCACTCTGCCTTCCCAAAGGGAAGAGAAAGGGAATAGGAGAGAGAGAGAGACTGATGAGCTGGAAACAAAAACTGAAACTGGTTTAATGGAAACAACAATAAAATAGACACAAACCAATGTCAAACCCAACCCCCAGTGGCAATTAGCCACAGTCGCCTGTGGGCTGTGGGCAGTCACTGAGCTGGACTCAGTGGCAGACGGGAACCAGATTAAGCAGCTGGATTCTGGAACTGGATTCAGGAACACAGAGATCAGGACTGAAGACTGAGTCCTCCTCTGGACACTGGCCATTGAGGAAGAGGCTTGACCCTGGCCATCCCTCAGCTTTATATTGAATATGATGTCCATGGGATGCAATCCTTTGTTGGTCAGTCTAGGGTCACCTGTCCTGTCTGCTGCTCCCCACAGGTGCCACCTGATACTGGCTGCACCCAATGGTGGAGCACAAGACTGAGCAGTGACCCTGGTCACTGCCTTCCCCAGCCCACTCCAGAGCCTTGCCCTCACCTCTGATGCATTCCTGGCAGGAGCCCACGCTGGCCTGGGTCCCACTGTGCTGTGTGCTCCAGGTCTTGCCTGGGCACAAAGCCTTCCTTCGCTGCCAGCCCACAGAGCTCCTTGGGGTCAGTCACATCCCTCAGGAGAAGGTGAGAAACACAGCTGAGAGCTCCTCACAGCGGGGCTCTGGCACCTGGGGGTCTCTCTCGGCCTCTGCTGTACCTCTGCTGGCTGGCATCACCCGAGTGGATGCTTCCTGATTGGCAGCAGGGAGCAGAGAGGCCGTGGCCAGGCTGTGCAGCAGGGCAGAGCGGTGGCACAGGGATCTGGGGGCTCTGCGTGGTTTCCGTAGCTTGGCTGAGTCGCCTCCTGTGAGATGTTTTCGGTTCGCAAGGTGCTGAAGCCAGATAGGAAAGGGCTTTGAATTGGCTCTTTGTGATGGCTCTGGTTGGAGAGCAGCCAGCCAGCCTTGCCTGAGCCAGCTGAGTCTGCATTAACCCCTTTTCCAGGGGCTGAAGGGAATCTCCTCAGCCCGACGGTGAGCTCCCACGCACGGCAGCCCCTGGGGCGGCGCTGGGACCTGCCACAGCCACCCTCTCCGGCCACCTTCCCCTGCTAGCCACACACCTGTGGGAGCCAGCTGCTGGTGGTGGCATCCCCAGGTGGGTGCAGCTGCCGTGGTTGCAAGGGACCACGTGCTCAGTCCATGCAGTGAGCTCGGTGGATGTTGTGCCATGTGCCATCTCTGCCGGGCAGGAGCTGAGCTCCAGGAGTACTTGGTGAAGCCATGCCTGACTGTGAGGCTTGAAATCCAGCAGAGCAGTGCATGGGGTGGTGGAATTCTGGATGGGGGTGGGTAATGAGGAGGATGCTCACTGCAAGTGGGCATGGGAAGCATGGTGGGGCTGGTTGTGGCCTGAAGCCCAGATGAGCATGCTGCTACTGAGCACAGATTCCAGAGCCCTGCAGTGGGGTCATGTGAGTGTTTGCAGCAGGTGCAGCTCTGCAGCAGCCTGAGGACAGCCCCTCCTCACCCCTTGAAGGACAGACCCCCTCGGGGTGCTGCCACAAAGGCCTCACACAGTGCTTGTCCCCTCCTCCCTGCCAGCAGCCTGCCAGCAGAGCCCTCAGCTTCCAGCTCACTGCTGTGGGCAAGCTCTGTAGCCTTGCTGCAGTCATGAAGTTTGGGAGGCCTTGAATAGGCAAAGTGTCATTCCAATTCCACTTGGAAGAAGACAGCTTTAAAAACAAAATAAAATAAAAACCCCCAAACCACGAAAGGAAGACAAAAGCAGAGGGGGGAGAAGCTTGCTTGGGCTCACTGTGAGCTGCTGGAGGAATGTATGCTCCACTCTGGGCTGCTGAGTAAGTGCAGTGTCCTTCAGCAAGTCCTCAGCCAGGAGAGAGCACATCTTCCTCAAAGCACCTCAAAGTCTCATTCATATTCAATTACTAATAATTGCAAAAGAAAGGGAGGACAGAAACTTGTGCTTGCTTGTGTCTCTGTGGGAGGAGGATCTAAGGGGTTGTAAGAGAAGGCAGCAGGTGAGGGGGAAAAGACCAGGCTGAACTGAGTGTGCTTTTAGAGCAGTGCTCCTTCAGCACCCCCCTCACTTCTGCACATCCTTTTGTTGGATCAGCTGCTGATGCATCACAAAAATCAGTTGAACTCAAGCATGAAGTACTTCTTTCCACATCAACATGCTGCTTTTCTTCCTATTTCTTCCCTCCAGTGTTTGGCAGAAGCTGAGGCAGAGCCTGCTGCCCACCCCATGCCCTCAGCTCCTCTCCAGCAGCAGCCTGGGACTCCTCCAGGCTGGGCTTTGAGTGGGTTCAGTGCTGCGTTTATCAAGTGCTGGTGACCACATCACCCTCTGAGGGCACTGCTGGGTGTCCATGTCAGGAGCACAGGAGCTCTCTGCTGCAGTTTTTCATGCTGTTACCTTCATCAAAACAGGGAATGCTGGGGTGGGAAATGCAGCAGACATAGATTCATTTCATATTGTCAGGCCTTCAGCTTGTGGCATTGCTCAGAGCCATGTCTGAGGAGACAGCCAAGATGTGAGAGCAGGGAGCCTGGGAGCACCCAGTGCCAGCTGCACACCCTGCTGGGGGCTGATCCTCCACCTCAGCCCCTCAGGTGTGTTCAGGGGTGGAGGCTGCCAGCAAGCAAAGTGTGTTTCATTTCATTTTGGTTCTCTTTTAAGAATCATAGATTCACAGTATCACCAAGGTTGGAAAAGACCTCAAAGATCATCGAGACCAACCTGGCACCCAACACCTCATGACTACTAAACCCTGGCTCCAAGTGCCATGTCCAATCCCCTCTTGAACACCTCCAGGGATGATGACTCCACCACCTCCCTGGGCAGCACATTCCAATGGCTAACAACTCTCTCTGGGAAGAACTTTCTCCTCCCCTCCAGCCTAAACCTCCCTTGGCACAGCTTGAGACTGTGTCCTCTAAGAAGAAGAGAAGTAGCCCTGTGGGCTGGGCTCCTGGCTTGCAGCTCACTGCCTCTTCCAGGACAAGAATTCCAGCAGATCCTAATTAGCAGCTAGTGGTTAAGGAAGAGGTTTGGCAACTTTGGCCCTCCCTCCTTGCAGTCCTCAGCTGCCCCATCACTTGCTCAAGCTGGAACTGAGTGGCTGCTGAGGGGCCCCACATTTGCCCCTGTCCCACACAGAGCTGGCTGAAGCTGCTGGTGGATCAGCTGCTGGACAGGCAGCTCAGTGCTCCAAGGACTCCTGCTCGTTTCTGGTTAACACAGCATCTGCTGAAGCTTTTGGAGAGCCCCTGGGTGCTCTCCCTGCCTGCATTCAGGTGCAATCAGCTCCTTTCCTCTGGGTGAGCAAAGAAAGTTGAGTGGCTTCTTGGACTTGGCAGATCCTAATGGGGAGACAATGCTGTCCTGTGTGGAATATTCATGAGGAACTAATTTGTGTTCGTGCTTCAGTTCGTGCTTCAGTCTGGGTGGGTTCTTGGTGGTGTCCTTTTTTGTCTTGGCTTGCTCTGTTCAGCAGCCAACAGGCTGTTAGAAGCCTTGGCTTGACAAGCAGGCAGGATCTGTAGGTCATCCTTCTGCTTTTCAGCTATGTGTTAATTAGCCAGAGTGGGAAGTGATTGGCAAGCCCCCTTTTAGCAGCCAGAGATGCTGCTTTGTGCTGCGCTGCTTTCCACACTGCAGCAGCTCTCTGCAGGAGCAAGCTGTGCTCCACACACTGCTGTCCATCTAGGCTCTTGGTCCTGATGCCCTCAATCCCTAGGGAATGCTTGAAACTCCACACCCTTGGCACAGAGGTGTCCCCCTGCCCATCTGCAAGGGCTGATGGAGGAGAAAGCATTCCCTGAAGGAGCTGCTGGCTGCCCTCTGAGCTCCTGCTGTGGACAAAGCTCTTCTATTTCTCCCTAGAAAGCTTTTCCTTTCTTCTCACCAATCCTTTCCTCTCTCAGCCTTTGCTGCAGGATGGGCTGTGCCTTCCTGTGGTGAGCTGGAGGCAGAGCTGCTGCATGGGTGGTCTCCCCTGCAGCCGTGGGCTTGTGGTCCTTTGGCCACTCCACCAGGGTGGGGACAGCTGAGTCACCCCATGTTCGCTACTCTGGCATGGAGAAGCAGGACAGGACACCTGGAGGCATGCCTCAAGTTCATCTGCTCATCTGTGGGTCCCCCAGGGAGTAGGGCTGAGGGGTCACCTCCATGTGCCACCTCTGCAGGGGGAGCTGAGGTCTCATTGGTCAGGTTTGGAGCTGGCTTGCCATCAGTGGGAGATTTCAGGACCTGCTGCTGGTATCATAGTATCAGCCAGGGTTGGAAGGGACCACAAGGATCAGCTAGATCCAACCCCCTGCCATGGGCAGGGACACCCCACACTAGATCAGGCTGGCCACAGCCTCATCCAGCCTGGGCTTAAACACCTCCAGGGACAGGGCCTCAACCACCTCCCTGCACAACCCATTCCAGGGCTTCACCACTCTCATGGTGAAGAACTTCCTCCTCACATCCAGCCTGAATCTCTCCACCTCCAGCTTCAGTCCACGGTGTAGCCATCCTCTCCAAGACACAAGAAGTTGGCAGCAGGAGAGGTGTGGGCTGCAGCCCCACAGAGCTGTGTTGGCCACCTGTGCTCTTGGTGCAGCTCTTGCACTGTTTCACTGCATTTCTTTGGCCCTGGGGCTTGGTGGTTCCTCGGCACAGAAACAAGAGCAAGCCCAGGCTCCTGGCGCTGCTGGACATGGCAGCTGATGTCACAGCCAGCCCACAAGTGCAGCCTCAGAGCCCCTCACAAAGGCTTCTGCTTCTCTAGGTTTGGGCTGGCCTCTGAGGGTGTTAGTCAGCAGGGTGGTGGTTTGTTTGGACAGACCTTCCTGGCACCAGCTCCACAGCTGCAGTTCTGCTGCAGTTAGATTTCACTCGTGGAGGACTCTCTGCTCCTCTGGATTTGATGTGGATCTCTTCATGGAGAGGCAAGGATTTGCTAAGGCCACGCTGCAGCATCCCTGGTGTTGCAGAAGAGGCTCTTCCCCTCCGGGGTTTAATGACAGGGTCTGGGCAGGGCAGCAGGGCTAATTACTGGGGTAAAAAGGATTTGCTGGTCTAGGCCTGCCCTGCTCCAGACAGTTCAGTCTGAGCAGGGATATCCAGATGGTGCCTCTGCTTTGTTCCATAGCTCTTGTGCTTTCACAATGGCCACATGCAAGGATTAGACTCTTGTGGGGTGAGAAAGCCTTCTTGCAGGAAGACAGCTGGCAGTGCCTCCTGTCTGCCTTTTGTCCAGGCTGCCTCTGAGGAGCTGGTGACTTCCAGCATGAGCTTGGGTGCCAATGGCCTGCTGCTCCTCCAGCCAAAGCCAAGGTGGTGATTGCCAGGTGTGTGAGTGCCTTTGCCCTTCTGACACGTGCTACCCTCCATGGGCCATGTGGGGAGCTGGGCAAGCTTCATGTGCCCCACAAAACAGCCCATAAGCATCTCCCTATGAGTGCCCACCCCAAAATAACCTTTCCTCTTCCATAGGCACTATGGCAGCAAGGGGCAGAGAAGAAAGCAGAGGGTTAGGCAGGGGCTGACTCTGCAGGGGCACATTGCTGGGTTTGTGAGTCCCCAGGCATCCTGCTGTGAGGACATCCTGTTGGACAGACCAGAGAGTGTGTGCAGGAGGAATGGGGAAGCAAAACTTCATGGCAGGAGAAGCGGCTACAGAAAGAGAAAGAGCTTCCTTTAGGAAGCACAGCTTCAGACTTTGTGGTCACTGCTGAACTTGTGAGGAGGACAACTAACTTCCTCCAGCCTGGCAGAGCCCATCTCCTCTGTCTCATGGTGGCATCACTCTTTGTTTGCTTAGTCATTCGTTTCAGGGCTTTGAGCAGGTAATTGTTAAAAGGTAGCAGGAATTCCACAGGAGGCTGGGGTTTCCTTGGACTGTTTTCCACCTTCCCGAGCTTCCAAAAGCTAGGCAGAGGATTTGAGCATCTCATACATAGCCTGCAGTATGTAGACACCAATCAGCTGCTTAAAGCTGACCTTGAGGCTGCTGCCAGGCTGGAGTTTCCTTCTTGTAGCCATTTAACTGCTTCTGAGCAATCACTGATGGCTCCTTTACCTAATCTCATGTGGGTATTTGTCAACCCAGCTGCTGCTCATGGCTGTTTCTTGAATTGCCACAGTCCTCTGTGGTGTCACAGTTGCTGTGAGGCACAAGCACACGGCCTGGCCCTCAGCTCAGCTCCTCAGCTCAGCTCCTCCCTGCCTTCTCTCCGGGTTTCATTCTTCAGTCTCTCTTGTTTTGCCCTTGCTCTAGACCCCTTCAGGTTTGTCAGTGCACACAGTTCTGGCTTTGACTCAACAGATCAGCCCACAGTCATGTTTATGTGCCTGTGGTGGACATGTTAGAGGTGGACAATAGCTCAGCAAGAACCAGACCTGCAGGGGGGGTGCTCCAAGAGGTGTAACTAAATCCTGCACAAGCAACAGGCTGTGGACACAGAGCAAATGGAAGGGGACCTCCTGTTCTGGTGGCTCAGGCAGAAGTCCTCCCTGACAAAACTGAATTGCACAAAAGATCTTGGCCTGGCTGCATGTTCTTGTCTGGAAAATGCCAGTGAGTGGTCCTGTTCCAACTCTTGTATCTACAGGAAAGAAAGAAGAAGTTTGAGAAGGATGGGGAGAAGTTTTATTCCATGCTGGATCGCCATTTGCATTTGTCTTCCAAGAAGAAGGAATCCCAGTTACAGGAGGTGTGTATGGAGTTCTCTTCAGACCTGGGTCCAGATGCAACCCCAGCAGCTGCTCCTAGATCTTGAAAATGGGAGGTGGGGGGTGTGGAAATTATGCCTTTCAGTAATTAAATCTCCTTAAAGCCTATTCACATGGAGGAGACCAGGATATTGAGGTGGTAGTTCACCATCATCATCATCATCACTACTTCTCACCCTTACAGCAGTGGGCAGTGAGCAGCTGTACTGGCTCAGCCAGCTTGGCCACCCTTTCATCTGCCTTGAGGAACTGATCTGGCTGAAAAGAATTGGCTATTGTTGTTCTTTTGGCCAGCCTGGTTTCCTCTTGCAGAGGTAGTTGTGCAGCAGGCCCATGGGTGGTGGTGAGCCACAGGCAGACAGGCAGAGGAGGGGATCCCCCTGGCAGATGCTGCTGCTGCTGCCAAGCACTGTGCAGCACGAAGGGAGAGCACCAGCTGCTGCAGCCCACATCAGAGGAGCTGGGTAAATCAGATCTGCCAAACCAGTTCTCAGATCAACCTACAAACATCTTTGCAAGGCAAACCCTGTGCCAGCTGTGGTAGTGTGGCATCCCATGTTGTCCTGCCTGGTGCTGCAGCTCTGGAACTGCTGGTTTGGGGTCACAGCTGGAGTCAGGCAAGAGGATCATGGTGATGGCCCTGCCCTCACCTGTGCAGGGCTGCAGCTGGAGAAGGAGCTTGTGCTGAAGTAGCAAACACCCTTCAGGAAAGCTTTGTCCTTGCAGAGTGGGGTGAGGTTCTGGGTCCATAAAGGAAAGGGAGCCAGAACAGGGCAGACCTGGGAAGAATGGCCCAAGTTCCAATCCTCTGGGTCTGTGCAGACCTGGGTTAGATGTTCCAGACTGGGGCTGGACACCTTTGACAGGCTCCTCCTGAGGTGAGGACAGGGCTGTTCGTGTGCTGACAGACAAATGCTAGTCAGATATTGTGGAGCTAGACGTGATGTGTTTCCTTGTTTTCACCTCTTCCCTCTTTCTTCCAGGCTGACCTTCAGGTTGACAAAGAGAGACACAATTTCTTTGAGTCCTCCCTTGAGTATGTGTACCAGATCCAGGAAGTACAAGAGAGCAAGAAATTCAGTATTGTGGAACGGTAGGAGCTTCCTTCCTTTCAGGCCTTGCTGTTGGATGGTCAGATGCTGAGGCAGGAAGGAAGGATTTACCAGGCTGTATCTGGTCCTGGGGATGGAGCAGAAGTTACCCTTGCACACTTGGATTGCTGCAGTTTAACAGCATTAGTGGTGTTTGCTGGAGCAATGTGAAACCACAGGCTTGTTTCTTCTGTCTGTAAGTTGATCCTGAGCAACAGGCTGGATGGAGAAGGGCCACGAGGATGAGCAGAGGGCTGGAGCTGCTCTGCTATGAGGACAGACTGAGGGAGTTGGGGCTGTTCAGTCTGGAGAAGAGAAGGCTCTGAGGAGACCTAATTGTGGCCTTCCAGTATCTGAAGGGGGCTCCAAGAAAGCTGGGGAGGGACTTTTGAGGGTGTCAGGCAGTGATAGGACTGGGGGGGAATGGAGCAAAACTACAAGTGGGGAGATTCGGATTGGATGGGAGGAAGAAGTTGTTCCCCATGAGGGTGGTGAGAGCCTGGCACAGGTTGCCCAGGGAGGTGGTGGAAGCCTCCTGCCTGGAGGTGTTTGCAGCCAGGCTGGCTGTGGCTGTGAGCAACCTGCTGCAGTGTGAGGTGTCCCTGCCCATGGCAGGGGGCTTAGAGTTGGATGATCCTTGAGGTCCCTTCCAGCCCTGACAGTTCTATGATTCTATGATGCTGTGGGTAGCTGGAGCTCTCATTATGAATTATCTCAGCCACTTTGTGTTTGGTGGCAGCTGTCTTCAGAGGGAGAGAGCTGACATCTCATCTGCTGCCCTGTCACAGCATGGGCTGCCGTGGTTCCAGCTCATGGCTGTGTATGGGGATCCTGCCCTGGGTGGGTGGCTGGCTCTGCCTAGATGTGGTTGAGTGTAGGCCTGGGCAGGTGTCCTGGAATCTGCAGATATGCTCTTGTTCTCCCAGGAGGGGCTTTCATTTTGGGTGTGCTTCCTTAAGAAAGGTGTGTGGGTGGTAGACCTGGGCTTTAGGGACATTGTGGTGGCTAAGTAGCACTGAGACTTGCATCACTCCAAAACTGGAAGGGAAAAAAAAGCCCTAAACATTTGCCTGTATAATTTCTGAAGCATTCCTGCCCATCTTTCCCCCTGATTAGAAACATAGAAGAGAAGCTGAATCCATGCCCTTCCTCTCCTTTGCAGGTGCTGGCTTTTCTCCACAGCCTCTTCACTTACAACAACCTGACAGTTGAGCTCACACAGGATTTCCTCCCTTACAAACAGCAGCTTCAGCTCAGCCTGCAGAATGTGAGTTCCTGCCCAGCTGAAGGATTTCTTTTTGGTTTGTCATGTGACTTACATTTAAATGTGGCAAAGCTTTTCCATGCATAACAGACTGTCCATGTTTGCACTGTGGGAGGTGCAGATAAAGCTGTTTCCTTCTCAGTTCACACATATTTTTCCTCCTCTCCTGCACAAGAGAGTCTGCAGTGCTGTTAGAGTGGTTTTCAAAGCAGATTCTGTCTGGAAGGGGCTACAGCAGTTGTGTCACTTAACCTGGTGCATAAACAAGCCTGAGAATTTCTTCCAGTGCCATCAGGTTGCAGTTGTACTCATCTGTGAATCACAGCATGGCTTGAGTTGGAAAGGACCTTAAAGACCATGAAAAGGCTTCCAGTCTTGATCTTAATGCTTACCATGTGCTTTGGTAGGCTCCTCTGCTGGCTGAGTGTACTCAGGGGGTGAAATACCCATGTCCTGTTTCTTTTATCCTCACTCTTCCATGGCTGGCCCTCAGTCCTGTCGAACAGAACAAGAGGACACAGTCTCAAGCTGCACCAGAGGAGGTTTAGGCTGGATGTTAGGAAGAAGCTCTTCCCAGCAAGAGAGATTGGCCATTGGGATGTGCTGCCCAGGGAGGTGGTGGAGTCACCATCACTGGAGGTGTTTAGGAAGAGACTGGATGGGGTGCTTGGTGCAATGGTTTAGTTGATCAGATGGTGCTGGGTGATAGGTTGGACTGGATGATCTCAAAGGTCTTTTCCAACCTGGTCTATTCCTATCCCATCCTATCCCATCCTATCCCATCCTATCCCATTCTATCCCATTCTATTCTATTCTATTCTATTCTATTCTATTCTATTCTATTCTATTCTATTCTATTCTATTCTATTCTATTCTATTCTATTCTATTCCATTCCATTCCATTCCATTCCATTCCATTCCATTCCATTCCATTCCATTCCATTCCATTCTATTCTGTTCTAAAGTGTCCCCTCCCTCCCAGTCATGCCTCCTCAGCAGCATTCCATGCATGCTGTGTTAGACCTTGTCTCTTAATCATCTTCACGAGCCTGGTCTTCTTGCAGCTGGAGTTCCCATGTGACTTTGTGGAGTGGCTTCTGCATTTTCCTCACTGGGGACCAATTAATTTCTGCCAGAGCACCTAAAATTTGACCAGGAACACCTGAAGCTCACTCTTGGCTCGTGTTCAAATGTGCTGCTTTTTGTTTTCTCTTTCGCAGACCAGGAATCATTTTTCCAGCACGCGGGAGGAGCTGGAAGACCTGAAGAAGAGGATGAAAGAAGCTCCTCTAACCTGCAAGCTACCTGGGCAGCCAACCATTGAGGGCTATCTCTACACTCAGGAGAAATGTAATGGATTTTATCTCCTCTTCCCTGTGTTAAAGAATCAGAGAGTCACACAATGTTAGGGGTTGGAAGGGACCTCAAAAGATCATCGAGTCCAAATCCCTGCCAGAGCAGGATCATCTAGAGTAGGTCACACAGCAACTTATCCAGGAAGGCTTTGAAAGTCTCCAGAGAGGGAGATTCCACAACCTCTCTGGGCAGCCTGTAAGGAATGTGTGAGCCCAGACTGCCCTGCTCATAGCCCTGCTCATAGCCCTGCTCATAGCCCTGCTCGGCTCCTGTGCCCAGGCCAGCTCTAGCTGTGGCAGCACCTTGTGCTGTGCTGCTTAGGGTGTCACTCCCTGCCAGTGCCAGGGATCACTGACAGCTTGAGCTGCCAGCTCTCTCAGCAGTGGCACTGAGCTGTCTCTGGGTTACATGAGCTGTGTGAGCAAGGAACTAATTGCCCTGTGCTCAAATCAGATGAGATTTATTGTTCTGCTGTAGTGCTGGAGGGACCAGAGCTCTGGCAGGTTGCTCCTTGGCTGTGTTTTATCAGGACAAATCTGGTGGCCTGCCAGCTTCCCTCTCACAGCGTCTCTGAGGGCATCTGAGCACAGTTAAAGTGTTCCCCAGCACTGAGAGTGAAGCTTCTGAGGGCAAAGTTCGTTGTGAGTCTTTGCAGAAGCAAACCAAACCAAATCCTGTCTGTTACAAACAGTGTAAAAGCTGCAGCTTCCCATGGCCATGCAAGCAGGGAGCACTCACAGGACAACAGCCTGGGTGCAGAGCTGTGGCTTCTGGATGTGCAAACAGCTTCCTCTCTGAGCAGTCAGGGTTTGGATGATAGAACCAGCTGTATTTCTGCATGCATTTGTGTGCATGTTTATCCTGCTTTCAATACACAGAGGCAGCAACCTGAGACCACAAACAAATGCTGCCTATCCCTGCATGCCACTGGCTGTTTGCTGCCTCCCTTTGTTTCCCCTACAAACTGAGTGTGAAGGGAATTGTTCCTCCCAACAACTGCAACTTAGAGAGGAATTACAGGGGGGGAAAAATATCAGTTAAGTGTTTCATGTGAAGGGCTTCAGGTAAGGCAGTAGAGAAGAGTGTGGATAAATCTGCTGTGATACAAGGAGGAGCTTCAGAGTGGCTTAAAGGTGCTCTTGTCTTTACTACCAGGGTTTTTTTTTTCACCAACAGGAAGAAATAGTGGTGTCTGTGTGAAACAAGCATTCAGGCCACGTAGGAGGCTGGCAGTGTAGGTCTTGGCTGGACTTGGCCAAACCAGCCTGGCTCAGGACCAGAGTCCCACAAACGCCCTTTCACCAGCAGGGTTTTGGGAGGGTGTTGGAGGTGGCTGCTGCCCAGTGCTCCTCCTCCTTCTCCTGCTTCTCTTTTCCTTCTCCTCCTCCTCCTCCTCCTCCTTCTCCTCTTAGCTCCTGCCAGTGGAGATGCTGGTGAGAGAAACGAGTCCCTCCCCGGCGGAGCGTGGACACGTGGGGAACGCCCGGCGTGCCTTGCTGACTGCATCCAGCTGAGATGCTGTCTCTGACTCCAGCTTCCTGTGTGTTTCTGCAGGGGCATTGGGCATCTCCTGGGTGAAATATTACTGCCAGTATGAAAAAGAGGCAAAAGCCTTACGGATGACGCCCATGGACCAGAAGCCTGGAGCTAAGCAAGTGAGTTGGTTTCCTGAGATGTCTGCAAACGCTGACCCAGACATCAGGGCTCACCTTCAACCCACTCCCACCATCTCCTTCCATAAGCAAACAGATGCACAGAGGCTATGTCCAGGGCAGCAGAGGCTACCCTTGCTGTCAGGAGCAGCTGCCTAGCAGAACTGGTCCTCAAGGCATGCCAGCTGTGGAAAAGCTCCTGGCCACATAGCAGAAGGGTGGGCTTCCTGTCCCTGCTTCCTGGCTGCACAGGCCAGGGACTTGGAGCAACCTGAAGGAATCACAGGATGTTAGGGATGCCAAAGCAGGATCACCCAGGGCAGGTCACACAGGAACACATCCAGGCAGGTTTGGAAAGTCTTCAGGGAAGGAGACTCCACAGCCTCTCTGGGCAGCCTGCTCCAGGGCTCCAGCACCCTCACAGTAAAGAAGTTTGTCCTTGTGCTGGGGTGGAACCTCCTGTGTAGCCTGTACCTGCTGCTCCTTGTCCTAAGCAGCTCTGTGAGGAGAAGCAGCTCTGTGAAGAGAAGCAGCTCTGTGAAGTTTCATCTCTCTCTCCCAAATGGCCCAAAGCCTGCAGGGTTTGGCAGCAGAGACACAGATCATGTAACATTGAGCTTAGTGGGGCAGTGGTGACTTGCAGGTTGGTCTAGTGTGAAATCTGCCGTTTCCAGATGAGCTCATCTTGTATTTACCCCTGAAACCAGGGCAGTGAACCTGCAGCCTCTTTGCACATAGGCCTCTGGCAGCCATTGCAAGTATTTGAATTACTCAAGTCAGTGGAGTGCTCCCAGATGCAGTGTTTCTCTGCCTTTGCATGTTCATACAGTCAGTGGTTTGTGGCTCTGGTTTATCTTCTTCAGAACTGGTTACATGGAGGGGGGAGCAGCGTTGGGAGAGGAGGACTTGGGGCAGGTTTAAACTGCAGAAAGGCAGCCCTGTGGGGAGCTGCTCTGGGTTTTGCCAGTGCCAGGGAGTTCCCTGCAGTTCCTCAGTGTGACAGAGGAGGGGGTAGGATGCAGGATGATACAATACAAGTGTGGCCAGCTGAGTCCACCCACCCTGCTCTGCCACGGAGCAACAGCCCCAGGGACCTCCCAGTGAGGCGTGCTGTTCTCCAGTTCATGATCTCACAGCCTGCTCTTTGGCAGCACTCTGCAGGCTGCAGCAATCAAATAAAATGTCTTTTTTGGAAGCCCTTGGCAGAGACTTGGCAAAGAAATGTCCAAAACAATATCTGGAGAGATCTGTTGTCGTTTTGCTGTAAACATGTATCCTAAGGGCAATTAATGGAGGGTAAGGGCTTGTAAAGATGTAAATTACTCTCCATCCCAAAGCCTTGCTGTCTGGTGAGCTGCATCTTCAGGTTAGGGTTGGACAGGCAGTCTCAAATGCTACAATTACAAGCTGTGCTCTTAAAAGCCCCAACCAACCAGCACACACAGAGAGCACAGCCAGGAGATTATCATCATGGTGTGTAAGCTGGCTGTAATCTGGGAGGAGAGAGACTTGGGGGGTGCTGGTGGACAAGAAGCTCACAGGAGCTCTCAGGGTGCACTTGCAGCCCGGAAGCCAATCAGAGCCTGGGCTGCAGCAGGAGAAGTGTGGCCAGCAGGGCAAGGGAGGGGATTCTCCCCCTCTGCTCAGCTCTGGGGAGACCCCACCTGCAGTACTGCCTCCAGTTCTGGAGCCCCTATGACAAGAGGGATCTGGAGGTGCTGGAAGGTGTCCAGAGAAGGGCCACGAGGATGAGCAGAGGGCTGGAGCACCTCTCTGTGAGGACAGACTGAAGGAGTTGGGGCTGTTCAGTCTGGAGAAGAGAAGGCTCCGAGGTGACCTCATTGTGGCCTTCCAGGATCTGAAGGGGGCTACAGGAAGGCTGGGGAGGGACTTTTCAGGCTATCAGGTAGTGATAGGACTAGGGGGAATGGAATGAAGCTGGAGGTGGGGAGATTCAGGCTGGAGGTGAGGAGGAAGTTCTTCCCCATGAGAGTGGTGAAGCCCTGGAATGGGTTGTCCAGGGAGGTGGTTGGGGCCCCATCCCTGGAGGTGTTTAAGCCCAGGCTGGATGGGGCTCTGGCCAGCTGATCTAGTGCAGGGTGTCCCTGCCCATGGCAGGGGGGTTGGAACTAGCTGATCCTTGTGGTCCCTTCTAACCCTGACTGATACTATGATACTATGATAAGAGGCTGTCCTTGCTCTCCTAGGGCTGCTCCATCCACCTCTGCCAGAGGTCTCACAGGCACAGTGTGGTGACAGCCAGGGTGATGAACACATTCCAGGTTTGCAGAGGCAGCTTAAGGGTGTGGTTGGTTGTGAGGTCTTTGGTGTCTCTTAAAGGCTAGTGCAAAGTCCTGGGGATCTTATAATCATGCTCCCAACTGACTTTGCTGTAGGGTCAGTCAGTGCCCCTTTATTAAGGGCCACAAATGCAAAGGGCCAGAGCTCGGTGCCAGCCTTCCACCAGGGTGCCTCTGCTCCAGTTTTAGTTAGTTAGCTCTCATTTTTGTCAAAGATATTTTGTGTTGGAGCTCTTTGGATAGGATAGGATAGGATAGGATAGGATAGGATAGGATAGGATAGGATAGGATAGGATAGGATAGACCAGGTTGGAAAAGACCTTTGAGATCATCAAGTCCAACCTATCATCTAACACCATCTGATCAACTAAACCATTGCACCAAGCACCCCAGCCAGTCTCTTCCTAAACACCTCCAGGGATGGGGACTCCACCACCTCCCTGGGCAGCACATCCCAATGGCCAATCTCTCTTGCTGGGAAGAACTTCTTCCTAACATCCAGCCTAAACTTCCCCTGGTGCAGCTTGAGACTGTTGTTCTGGTGCTGGTTACCTGGGAGAAGAGACCAAGCCCCACCTGGCTGCAACCTCCCTTCAGGTAGTTGCAGAGAGCAAGAAGGTCTCCCCTGAGCCTCCTCTTCTCCAGGCTAAGCAAGCCCAGCTCCCTCAGCCTCTCTTCATGACCATGAGTGCAATGGATAGTACTGATCATCTACTGACTGGTAGCTCTGATCAAAAGTAAGACTCAGCTAAGTCAGGTTCCAGACAAGCAAGGTCCTGGGCTCCAGGACTGAGCAGGTGCCTGGTGAGGTTTGTTGATAGCAGTGTTCCTGCTCTCCGGGGGCATGTTGCTTGTCACTGAGATATGCAGCATTTGGGGGGGGGGGTAGTGATGTGAAGTCTAGAACACTTTTGTGGCTGAGGAGAGGAAGTCTGACACACAAAGCCTTTGATCCCTGTCTTTGTGGATGGTAGGAAGGACCATCTGTGCTTCCTGGTACCACTGCCATGGGTAGAGAGCTGGTGCTCCATGGGCAGTGCTGGGCTGCAGCCAAAGGGCGCTGAGGAGCCTGAAATCTTCTCCTTTGTTACTTCCCTCTAATCTCGATGCTGATCTTTCTCTCCCAGGGCACCTTAGACCTGACACTGAAATCCTGTGTGAGGAGGAAGACTGACTCCATAGACAAAAGGTTCTGTTTTGACATTGAGACAAACGAAAGGTGAGGCGCTGCCCGCTCAGGCGGGCTCCGAGCCCTGCTCACCCGGCTGAAAGCACTCCTTGCTGTTTGCTGAAAGCAAACTTTCCTTCCTTCTCCTGCCTGTCCGTGGCTGAACGCTGTGCAGGTCTGGGACCATCACGCTGCAAGCCCTCTCAGAAGCCAACCGAAGGCTGTGGATGGAAGCCATGGACGGGAAGGAGCCGGTAAGTGCTGAGGGAGCTGCTGTGCGCTGTGAATATCCTGCCGAGCAGTGTCCTCTGCTGGCGGGTCCTGGGGGGAGCAGGGACACAACTGCCGGCAGTTCTGGCTTCTGCTACTGCACATCCCAGCTGGAACATGGTGCTGTCCTGCTTGTGGCACAGCTTGCCATGGGGATTCGGTTTTTCCCCCTTTTAAGCTGTGGTCGTTCCCCAGTTGTGCCAGACAGCCCAGGGACTGTGGCCTTTCTGGCTCTGGAACACTCCATGTTCCTGTTGCTCACAACTCACCCTGCAACCTGCTGGAGATGATTTTTTTGGTTCCATCTGTCCTTGCTCTGAGCATGTGGAAAGTCTGTCCCATGGGAGCAGCCACCCTACACCAGCATTCATCCACCTGTCTGTACCTGCTGGTGGTTCTTTCCTCAATCCAAGCAAAGCACAGACTCCTGTGCTTCACTGAGTTTCCTCTAAATGGGCAATGTGATGTGCAGTGCAGGACAGCCCATTGCTGGGAGCCTCCCTTGCCTTTGGAGCTGTGCAGTGCAGGACAGCCCATTGCTGGGAGCCTCCCTTGCCTTTGGAGCTGTGCAGTGCAGGACAGCCCATTGCTGGGAGCCTCCCTTGCCTTTGGAGCTGTGCAGTGCAGGACAGCCCATTGCTGGGAGCTGCCCTTGCCTTTGGAGCTGTGTAGTGCAGGACAGCCATGCTGGGAGCTGCCCTTGCCTTTGGAGCTGTGCAGTGCAGGACAGCCCATTGCTGGGAGCTGCCCTTGCCTTTGGAGCTGTGCAGTGCAGGACAGCCCATTGCTGGGAGCTGCCCTTGCCTTTGGAGCTGTGCAGTGCAGGACAGCCCATCGCTGGGAGCTGCCCTTGCCTTTGGAGCTGTGCAGTGCAGGACAGCCCATTGCTGGGAGCTGCCCTTGCCTTGGAGCTGTGCAGTGCAGGACAGCCCATTGCTGGGAGCCTCCCTTGCCTTGGAGCTGTGCAGTGCAGGACAGCCCATTGCTGGGAGCTGCCCTTGCCTTTGGAGCTGTGCAGTGCAGGACAGCCCATTGCTGGAGCCTCCCTTGCCTTTGGAGCTGTGCAGTGCAGGACAGCCCATTGCTGGGAGCCTCCCTTGCCTTTGGAGCTGTGCAGTGCAGGACAGCCCATTGCTGGGAGCCTCCCTTGCCTTTGAGCTGTGCAGTGCAGGACAGCCCATTGCTGGGAGCTGCCCTTGCCTTTGGAGCTGTGCAGTGCAGGACAGCCCATTGCTGGGAGCCTCCCTTGCCTTTGGAGCTGTGCAGTGCAGGACTGCCCATTGCTGGGAGCCTCCCTTGCCTTTGGAGCTATGCAGTGCAGGACAGCCCATTGCTGGGAGCCTCCCTTGCCTTTGGAGCTGTGCAGTGCAGGACAGCCCATTGCTGGGAGCCTCCCTTGCCTTTGGAGCTGTGCAGTGCAGGACAGCCCATTGCTGGGAGCTGCCCTTGCCTTTGGAGCTGTGCAGTGCAGGACAGCCCATTGCTGGGAGCTCGCCCTTGCCTTTGGAGCTGTGCAGTGCAGGACAGCCCATTGCTGGAGCTGCCCTTGCCTTTGGAGCTGTGCAGTGCAGGACAGCCCATTGCTGGGAGCTGCCCTTGCCTTTGGAGCTGTGCAGTGCAGGACAGCCCATTGCTGGGAGCCTCCCTTGCCTTTGGAGAGTTGCCTTTCCCTAAGGGAGCTCTGGGAGGGTGCTTGGCAGTGAGGTAGCACAGGGCTGGGCAGGTGGGATGTGGGAGTGGGGAGATGGAGTGCAGGCCCTCCACAGCACTTTTGTCCTCATTTAAAGAGGAAAGCACATGGGGAAGCATAGAGGAGGGTCAGTGTGCTCAGGCAGGGCAGGCAGTCACTTGGGGATGCCTGGGGCTCATTTGTTGTTACTATGGCTAAAGGACTTCAGATTTTTCTCCCAAGAATGGCACTCCTGTTTGTTGTTATTAATAACCAATGATCAGATTTTGGTAAGGGGTGAAGGAATGGCTTGCTCTTTGAATTAGTAAAAGCAAGCAGGCAGACAACCCCCCACAATCCCCATGTCCCAGGCTGGCTTTACAGGACAGAATTCCATTCCTAGGCACAGATGCTCCAGTGAAAGGCAGGAAGTCAGCCAAAGCTCATTCCTGGTGTAGATAATGGTATCCTGCTTCATCATAAAAAGGGATGTTGGCTTTGGGTGAGGGAGGGGGTGCTGCATGTTCTTTGGAGAGAAATAACTGAATCCTGTTTTGTTGTGGTTTTGTTTCTCTCCTTCTCCTCCATTCCCTCCCCCTTTTCAGATCTACCAGAGCCCCATCACGAAACAGGAAGAAAGTGAGTTGTTTCTCTTGCTGTTCTCCTGAGCTGCTAGAGCTGGCCTGAGGTTAGATGTTGAGTTGCTGGAAGGTGTCCAGAGAAGGCAACAAAGCTGGGGAGGGGTTTGGAGCACAGCCCTGGGTGGAGAGGCTGAGGGAGCTGGGCTTGCTTAGCCTGGAGAACAGGAGGCTCAGGGGAGACCTTCTTGCTCTCTACAACTCCCTGAAGGGAGGTTGTAGCCAGGTGGGGATTGGTCTCTTCTACAAGGCAAGCAGCACCAGAACAAGAGGACAGAGTCTCAAGCTGCACCAGGGGAGGTTTAGGCTGGATGTTAGGAAGAAGTTCTTCCCAGCAAGAGAGATTGGCCACTGGGATGTGCTGCCCAGGGAGGTGGTGGAGTCACCACCACTGGAGGTGTTTAGGAAGAGACTGGCTGGGGTGCTTGGTGTCATGGTTTAGCTGATTAGATGGTGTTGGGTGATAGGTTGGACTTGATGATCTCAAAGGTTTTTTCCAACCTGGTTAATTCTATTCTATTCTATATTCTATTCTATTCTATTCTATTCTATTCTATTCTATTCTATTCTATTCTATTCTATTCTATGTGTATAGAATGGTTTGGGTTGGAAGGGACCTCCAAAGCTCATCCAGTCCAACCCTTTGCAGTCAGCAGGGACATCCCCCACTAGAGCAGGTTGCTCAGAGCCTTGTAGAGCCTGACCTTGAATACTCCAGGAATGGTGCTTCAGCAACCTCCCTGGGCAACCTGTGCAGGTTCCACCGCCCTCGTGGTGCAGAGTTTATTCCTGGCCTTCTCACCTGCTTCATGGTTGGACTTGTGAGCTCAAATGTCTTTTCCAAGCAAAGCAATTGTGGGATGCCTCCAAGACAGGCACAGAGAGTCTGTGGGCAATTGGCTGGAAAAAAGCGCGTGTTCCGTTCACCCACCGTATCCAGCTCCATTGTTTTGGCTTCTTAATCCAGTCAAGGGGATAAGCAGAAATCACATCAGCCTGTGATGCACAAGAGCTTTGACTGCCAGTCCTGCACTGCTCTGGAAATGATTAACCAGCTCCTTATCAGGCACAAATTCATGTGTGGTGGGGCTCTGATTTACGCTTTCATGATGCAGTGCTACAGGCCGGGGTCGGAGTGGCTGGCGGAGAGCAGCCAGGCAGAAAGGGACCTGGGGTGGTACTGGTTGATAGTAGGCTGAACATGAGCCAGCAGTGTGCCCAGGTGGCCAAGAAGGCCAAGGCATCCTGGCCTGCATCAGGAATAGTGTGGCAGCGGGAGGGGGAAGTCATTGTGCCCCTCTACTCAGCACTGTTAGGCCACACCTTGAGTCCTGTGTCCAGTTCTGGGCTCCTCAGTTTAAGAAGGACATTGAGAGACTTGAATGTGTCCAGAGAAGGGCAACGAGGCTGGAAGGGGAGGGGTCTGGAGCACAGCCCTGTGAGGAGAGGCTGAGGGAGCAGGGGTGCTTAGCCTGGAGAAGAGGAGGCTCAGGGGAGACCTTCTGGCTCTCTACAACTACTGAAGGGAGGTTGTAGCCAGGAGGGGGTTGGTCTCTTCTCCCAGGCAAGCAGCACCAGAACAAGAGGACACAGTCTCAAGCTGTGCCAGGGGAGGTTTAGGCTGGGGGTGAGGAGAAAGTTCTTCACAGAGAGAGTTGTTAGCTGTTGGAATGTGCTGCCCAGGGAGGTGGTGGAGTCACCGTCCCTGGAGGTGTTTGAAAAGGGATTGGACGTGGCACTTGGTGCCATGGTTTAGTAGTCATGAGGTGTTGGGTGGCAGGTTGGACTTGATGATCTTTGAGGTCTTTTCCAACCTTACTGATTCTATGATTCTATGCCAGAAGGGGGGTGGGGAGCAGTGCTGAAACTCAAATTCAAGGCAAAAGAGAGAAGCAATGGAACTGATGATTCCTTGTCAGGAGGTAATGAGTGCCCCTGCTTTCACCAGTGCAGGTGCACATGTGAGCCCAGGTGTGTGCTGGGGCAGAGCAGGGGCTGGGGCTGGGGCTTTCCCTTGTGCTGTGCTCAGATCTAACCCTGCTTCTGTCCTTTGGAACAGTGGAGCTGAACGAGGTTGGCTTCAAGTTCGTGCGCAAGTGCATCAACGCGGTGGAAACAAAAGTGAGGTGCCTGCCCTGGCATCAGGGGGTGCTGCCATCCTGGCACTGCTTCCTGTGGCCTGGAATATGTTGTGTTTCTGGTGTTAGTCAGTGAAACAAGACTCTGACTTTTAACTGAACAACTGAGAGCAGCAGAAATCCTGCATGGCCAGAGCGTTGTTCCACCCTGTTGGGTCAGGGCTGAACTTCCGCCTCTGTTCTGTTTCCATTCATCAGTTTCTCATCTGACTCTGAGAAAACTCGTTGTTAGGCAGAAGGAGAACAGGTCTGGGAGTGTTTTCCGTCCTGGGAGGGCAGGCTGGGGTTATCCAGGCCCATTTTGTTAAAGCAGCAGGACAGAGGCAGGCGGATGGGGGTAGCTGACCTCTGCGCTCGTGAATTGCCCAGCCCAAATCAGTGTACAGCACTGGTGTGGCTCAGGGGATGGAGATCAGTCACTGCAGAATGCCTAGATCCCAGCTGCCACAGGGAAAAGGGGGGGCTGGGTTTGTTTTGGCTACTGTGTTCAGAGAACCTGTTTAAATGTGTTGGCCTTCTGTGACAGAATCCCAGCAGGGGGGGTGTTGGAAGGGGACCTCTGGAGATCATCCAGTCCAACCCCCTAGCTAAGAGCAGGGTCACCCACAGCAGCTTGCCCAGGATCACAATGTCCAGGTGGGTTTGGAATGTCTCCAGGGAAGGAGACTGCACAGCCTCTCCTGGCAGCCTGCTCTGGGGCTCCAGCACCCTCACAGCAAAGAACTTTTTCCTCCTGTTCAGATGGAACCTCCTGGGTTCCAGTTTGTGCCTGTTACCCCAATCCTGTCACTGAGCACCACTGAAAAGAGTCTGGCCCTGTCCTTTGCCCTCCCACTCTTCGCTATTGAGCAGCATTGAGAAGAACTTATTGATCTCATTGAGATCTCATTGAGATCTTATTGAGAAGATCTTACTGATTCTATGATTCTATGATCTTCTCTCAGTCTGCTCTTCCCCAGGCTAAACAAGCCCCAGGTCTCTTAGCCTTTTCCTCATCAGTGAGGTGTTCCAGTCCCCACAGCATCTTTGTAGCCCTGTTTGAGCACACCCAGGTTTCAGCAGCACTGTTTCCAGACATGGTGTGTTTGGGCAGCTGGGGCTTGCAGCCCAAGCATGTGTTCCCCACCATGGCTGTGCTGGCCCGGCCGGGACACAAGCCCAGCAGAAGCTGCCCATCCCGACTCTGCTGGTGGAAGCCTAGGGGGCAGTGGAGCAGAGCCCCTTCTACTGGGACAGAAGCAGCATTTCTGCAGAGCCAGAGCCCTGAAACGGGAGTGTAGTTCCACTAGATGGGGCTTGTGGACTTCCCAGCAGCAGCAGGGAAGACCTCGGCTGATACTCTTTGGCTTTCTCCTGCTTAGGGATTACCACGGAGGGTGTCTACCGGACTGTTGGCAGCAATATTCAGGTGCAGAAGCTGCTGAATGCCTTTTTTGGTAAGGATTCATTATTCTGTGACACTGGATCCTGGGGTTTGTGTTTAGGAGGGACTAAGGGGCTGGGCTTCCACAGCAAGAAATGGCCAGCTTGGGGATTGGTCCCTGGGGCCACTTCAAGGCACATCTTCCCCTTTCCCAGGCTTTTTTCTGCACCCCGTTCTAGGGCCTCTCCCTTCAAACTGCATTTACATGGTGGTGGTGCAGCCTGCACTGTAAGTTAAGTGAGCAGCTGTGAGATAAAGGGAGGCAGCAGCCCTGGGGAGTGGGGACAAGACTTCTCCCATCACATGCTAAAAATACAGGGGACATTCTGAAGTCACCCCCTGGGGACACGTTCCTGCCACCAACCCAGGTGCAGGATGCTGGCCAAGGAGAGAGGAGCCCTCAGCCTCTCCTCCTGCAGTGCTGATGCCAGGGAGCTTGCCAACTGCTGCTGGGCATGGAGAGTGCCATGTCCCATGGATCCTGCATGGTGACCTCCTTACACAGCCCCTGCAGGTCAGCTCAGGGGGAACCCTTTTCCTGGGTGGTGTATTGTGGAGACTGTACTGGGATGGTGGCCCCACGGGAGGCTGTTAGCCTGGTTTTGGGGTTAGCCCCAGCACGGGACCCTCACTGTATGTGCTGTGTGCATCAGTAGGTTCCTGTGTGCATTTCTGTTGCAAGCACTGATCAGTCAGTGCTGGCATTTCAGCTGCAAGTCCTCTGTGCTCTGAGCCTGTGCTTCGTACAAGGCTGTAAGTGCATGGGCAGTCTTCAAATGAGAGAAAGGTGAGCTCCCTGCAGCAGGTGTGGGGCTCAGCAACAGAGAATCATAGAACAGCTTGGGTTGGAAGGGACCTGTAAAGCTCATCCAGTCCACCCCCCTGCAGTCAGCAGAGATAGCCTTCACTAGAGCAGGTTGCTGAGAGCCTTGACCTTGAATAGCTCCAGGGATTGGGGCCTCAACTACTCCCTGGGCAACCTGTTCCAGTGTTTCACCAGCCTCATGGCAAAGAATGTTCCTAACATCCAATCTAAATATCCTCTTCTCTCATTTCAAACCATTGTCCTTGTCCTATCCCTGCAGGCCTTTGCAAACAGTCCCTCTGCAGCCTTCTTGTAGCCCCCTTCAGTACTGGCAGGCTGCTGTTAGGTCTCCCTGGAGCCTTCTCTTCTGCAGGCTGAACAACCCCAGCTCCCTCAGCCTGTCCTCACAGGGCATTGCCCCATTCTGGGACCTGCTGAGGCCACCACACCTATGCCCTGTGGCACACATGGCCCAGGGCAAGCTGCCAGCCCTTAGTCCAAAGGGTCCATCTCAAAGGCTGAGCCATGCTGACCACCCCTTCCTGAGGGGCTGGAGCTCACAGAAGGCACATTTGCACTGATACCTGTGTGCCTCAGGCTCACTCCAGCTGCCTGTGCAGACAGTCTGGATTAGTGGAACATTCAGAGGCTGGCTGTTGTGTTTTACTCTTGTTTACTATTGCTTTTACTAGTTGTTATTAAAGTGATTGCTTTGAGCTGTCACAGAGCCTTACCCAGTTCCCATGGAGCTGCCACCCCAGACACTCTCCAGTTATGCTTCCCTGATGACTAATTGCTTAGACCAAGTTTTATTGCTGCTTCTCACCCTCCCTGTGAGCAGCTCTGTGGTTTTCTCCTCTGCACCAGTCAGTGGCATCTCATTTCTTTATACTCACTGGTCTGGTTGACCACTTGCACCCCCACTGTGCACAAACTCATGATGGAAAGGGCAACCACACCGAAAGAACTGCTGCAGAAGGGGTTCATCAAGAGCTGCAGTGGGGAGGGAGAGGGTTTGATCATATTTTCATCCTCTAGTCCTGTTTCTTTTTTAAAACAATCAGGGACTTACATTTCTTTAGTCCAGCTGCACACACACAGACACACACAGACACACACA
>CM037644.1:24560842-24605473 GCA_015227895.2 Colaptes auratus
GCCATATGCATGCCACAGACTGTGATTTGCTCACACACTGGGACTATGGATTAAGGCTTGTAATTAATTAAGGCTGTTTCCTACTTATTTGCAGTGAGGATATCCTGAAGAGCTGAGCTTCCTACCCGAGTCCCAGTGCTTGTGAATTTGCACCCTTCTGCCTCCTCATTCACATTTGTCTGTTTTGTGCTGGAAATCACCAGTGGAGTAACTCTTTCAGTGTTAACTTTTTACTTTGTATAAGGAGCTTTGGGTTTTGTGTGCTACCAATGACCTCAGAAAATGCCACTGCAGCCTGTGGATCACTAGCCAAGGGCAGCTTCCAGGATAGTGGATACTGCTCATGGGCACACAACAGGAATACATTTGGGGACAGTGTTTTTCCCAAAGGGAGAGGAAGTGCACCCACTGCTATTTTGTTGTCATGAGTATTAAAAATGGCGAATCTATAATAATAAGAGAAATGGAAATGGAGCTCTGTAGTATTCAGCATACACTGTTTTCATATATTACTAGACTGATAATGTCTTTGGCCACTGAGGTGATGTTCCTCAAACCAGAATGCAGAGTGTCCTGTTTGTGCATCAAGGTGAAGACTGCACTTTGGCACGGCCACACACTGTGCAGGTGAAACTCCCATTTGCTCTAGGCTAGGATGTGCATAGTTTTAGTAATGTCTGTAAGCTTTGTGCAGATGCCCAAGTATGGGCATCTGATGGCCAGGACTTCAATGCAGCTCCTGGAATTTGGTCCCCAAATCCAGCTTTTATCTTGGGTATATTCTATGTGTTTAAGCACGGCTACTGCAGCTCTGACAAATGATTTCCTAAAATCCAAGTGGCATACCAAAGACTTCTTACTGTCTAAAATCCCCCCAGCCTTTCTAACAGTTATTGCAGCTTGGTTTGGGGTTTTCTCATCCACTGTGTGTACAGCCTACTGCTGGTTCAGTCTAATTGCTGTCTACAACTACCTGAAGGGAGGTTGTAGCCAGGTGGGGTTGATTTCTTCTCCCAGCAACCAGCACCAGAACAAGAGGACACAGTCTCAAGCTGTGCCAGGGGAGGTTTAGGCTGGATGTTAGGAAGAAGTTCTTCACAGAAAGAGTGATTGGCCATTGGAATGTGCTGCCCAGGGAGGTGGTGGAGTCATCATCCCTGGAGGTGTTTAGGAAGAGACTGGATGGGGTGTTTGGTACCATGGTTTAGTTGATTAGATGGTGTTGGGCGACAGGTTGGACTTGATGATCTCAAAGGTTTTTTCCAACCTGGTTAATTCTATTCCTATTCCTATTCCTATTCCTATTCCTATTCCTATTCCTATTCCTATTCCTATTCCCATTCCATTCCATTCCATTCCATTCCATTCCTAATTATTTTAAACATATCTCATACCTGGCAAATTCATACCTAAAAAATTGCAGTGAGTCCCTGCTTGCTTCATCTGTCTTCTTCATTCATTTTATCTTCAGACTTTTTATGGGAGGTTATATCTGTTAAGATTATTTTCCTTCCTTAAGCTGTCATTGTTCTGTTCTTTTACAGGCTTATCTTGTGAAATACAAGTTTCCATGGAGATTTTATTTAAATGGCTCCTAGGTCCTATTTAATTCATAAATCAGAAATCTATAGACCACACCTCTTTTTTAAGTGTACAAGGACATTTTTTGAACGAGGATGTCAGTCAAAGGGGTGTTTGCAAATGCTGAGGTTTAGGTCTGACAGAGCAGGGACTCATGGTTTGCACAGATGCACTTTATTCACCAAACAGCTTTAAGAAGGGGTGACTGACAAGACCATAGTAGCCAAAATGCAGTTCAGGTGATTTCAAAGCATCAGAAGTGCTTTTTTTTTTGTATCAGAAGTGCTTCTCCCCGCCCCCCCCAAAGCTCTTTCTGTAGTTAATTTGTGTCATAGATCACATCTTAAAATATATTGTTTTCACCTGAGTGAATCTGAAAATGTTTCAATACCACCACTATGGCAAACAAAATCATCTGCATATTTCTTATGTGAAGGTGTTGTGTTTATTTTATTTTTTTTTAAGTAAACACACTTACTAATGATGGGGGGAAGAAAAGAAGTGCTGGAAAGCAATAATTAGAAGGTGTGTCTGTGTACCAGAGTGATGCTGTCGATGCAAAACACAGACAGACACAAATGCCTTGAACTACTCCAGAAAGGAAGCTGCAGCACAGAGGGGAGAAGGAATAGCTGCTTTGCACATTTTGATCTCTTTGTGGCACAGGTATTTTGTTCTTACAGTTTGAACATCACTGACTTTTAAATCACTGAAGAAAAACTGCTTTAGTTTCTGCTTGTTTTTTCCAGTGAGTAACCCAACAGGACTAGTTTCCCTCTCTAGGATGATGGGTGCTGTGTTCATACAAATAAGAAATAAGAGGGACAGATATACAGATCAAAAGAGTCATCCTGGTGTAGACCTGACTTCACTCAACTAAATCAAAGTGTGGAACTCACACTTTCAAGCTGCGCCAGGGGAAGTTTAGGCTCGAGGTGAGGAGAAAGTTCTTCACGGAGAGAGTCATTTATCATTGGAATGTGCTGCCCAGGGAGGTGGTGGAGTCACCATCCCTGGAGGTGTTCAAGAGGGATTGGTGGACACTTGGTGCCATGGTCTAGTCATGAGGTCTGTGGTGACAGGTTGGACTCGATGATCTTTGAGGTCTCTTCCAACCTTGGTGATACTGTGAGACTGTGAACTCAGCCCCCCCTGATTTTCCAGTCTTTTAGGGTTTTTTTCCTCTGTGAAGAACTCCTCCAAATGCCACCACTTCCACTGCTGTCTGAGGTGGTTATATTTAAGATTGTATTTTCATTGTTTGTTACAACTATTTGTGATCCTGCTGTGAATTAGCTCCATCAGCTCAAGGCAGGGCTTAATTGTTCATTTCTGACCAGAGCACTTCAGCATTACAGCTTCTTTGCACATCTTCCTGGGCTGGAGCAACTTGCCTAGAACAGGTAATTAATCAGAGGCATCAGACTTGCAGCCTGCTTTCCCGGTGTCTGTTATCTGGGGCCACAAGCAAAGAGCATGGGCAGAGAAATGGAATTTGTGATAGAAAGGTAAAGCTGACCTTAGTGGGAAGAGACAGGTTTGTCTGAGCACACTCACACATTGAGGGTCGGATACTCCAGTAAACAAAGGATTAGATCTATTTAAAACTGGCATGTTCTAGTGAAAGAAGGACATAATGAGGGTAGAGGAGATGACAAGTAATACCTGCAATCACTCCAGTAACCCGACTCCAGTGCCACATTCTCAGGGAGCCAAGACTAGCAGACAGTACTCAGGATTGCTCTGTCTACTACAGACAAATGCAGCCATCTCTAGGGAAAACTAGGGAATGCCAGCTGATATTTAATACAGACAGCAGATCATTAGGTCTGGTTTTGGCAGCTCTTCAGGAAACTCCTGAGAAATCCTGCCACCAGGTGAAAAATATTCTTGGGCAATGCTGTGCCCTTTGGAGGGAAACATCTCTGAGCATTGTGGGTGTATCCTGAGCCACAAACACCTCTTTGAGACCTAATATTTGTTCATCAGAGCATACAATATTCCTTCTCCAATAAGATAAAAATAAACCTTTGTATAAAGTTTTATTCCTATTCTTCGTGGATTGGATGAAAGAGGAGAAATAAAACTGCATTTCAGTTGCACTGAGGTATTATTCTAAACAGTTATGTGATGGGGAAGTAGGAAATGCCAACTCAGTGCAGTCATTTGCTCCATCAGTTGAACAGTTGTCCCAAATGATGGCTAATCAGAGATAAAGCAGGCACCAGCAGTGGGGTTTCAGCGTTGCAGCTCCAGCAGATTTGCAAGGGAAATTCAGATCCTCAGGTGGTCCTTACCTTTGGTAGAAGGTCGAAAGAACATCACAGCTTTCTTATCTTCCCATTTTATCTGTCAGAAGTGGAGAGTACAGGGGAAAATATCTGGGTGTTCATAGCATTGATCTGTTACAAATACAGAGTTATGCATGCAAGGACTTTCTGATGCTTGGAGATTTGAAAGATTAGAAAATTAACCTCTTTTCTTTTTCATTTTTTTTCTTTCTGATTTTTTTTTCCCCAATAGAAGAGAGTTGTAGTTTGCTCTCGAAAATTCTGTGACAAAGCTGAATATCTATTAAAATGTTACTGTGGTGGCATTTGGGGCATCTTGTTTTGCAGAAGAAAAATGGAACTATACTTTTGGTTGATGCTGCTCTTTAGTATTATTTTCCCTTTGCTCAAGACCTACACAAGGGCTTGTTTTACTCAGTAACAGCAGTAGCTCAGGTGGACTGATGATTGATCAATACAACCCTCAAAGTGAGGGTACCCAGCAGTGTTACTGGATGCTGAGGTTAGGATTCAGGTCCAGATTTCTGACATGCCTGGTTGGAAGAGTTGAGGCTTGCAGCATTAAAGCAGTTTGTTAGCAAGGGCCCTGTATCAGATCAGATCAGATCAGACCAGACCAGCTGTAGATTTTTCCAGCCTGAGTTAATCCTCCTGAGATATCTTTGGTGGTTAATACCTGGGTGTCTTTACTTGGTGTTCTGTGATAACCAGAGAGAAATTTTGACCCAGCAGGCTGGGTATAGCTAGCTGGTGTTGGACTGTCTAGAAGAATTTGCTGAAATTGTATTACTGGTGACAAAACATTAGTGTGTGCTTCTTCCCAGGGGACAATCACATCGAGTCAGGTGTCTGGTGTTTTGCTGTGCTGAAGACTGTCTCTGAAATAGGTTGATGGTGGGTACAGAAATCCCTAGCTGTTCAGTCTGCCACCTTCTGATATGCAGCAGGAGTTGTGTGAGTGATAAAGTGGCTGCAAGGACTCTTAAAAATAATTTCTTTTAAATGCAGTTGAAGGGAAAATAATTAGATTATTCTCAGCTGGTGAGCCGGAACCTTTCTGTATAGAGAATTCTTTGCTGCCTTCAACAATGAGTTGCATAACAGAACTACATAAAAATTATAAACATTTCATTTCTTTTCACAGCTGCAGTTCTGGCTCATTCATAGCACTGCTGCACAGAGGAACCAGGGGAACACAGCAAGTAAAGGTGATTAATTAAAAGAAGAGAAATAAATAAGGGTTGGGGGGGAGGGGGAAAAAGGACATGCAGATGTGAGAGACAGGATGATTTGTACTCTGGGTGGTGCACAGCTGTAATAAGTGTTCCTGTTACATTTGTTGTTTGGCATTTCATGTCACAATGGTCTAGCAGGCTGCACAGGTAATCTGGGCTGTTAGCTGAATTTCAGCTATAGGTACTAGAGGAAAAACCCCTCCTTGGAACAGAAAAGAGTTTAGGCTGCTTCCTGCTGTTTTGCCTGTGCAGAGTCATAATCTAGGCCCCGGTTTAACTTAGCCTGGAACTTTTAGTACTTGTAGTAAGATCTCAGAGCTCAAAGATGTAATGAAGATGTGCTTTACACCTTCTTTTACATACAGGCATTGAATGCACACAGTCAAGGAGTTCCCATAACCTCCTGAAGAGTTGGGAAGATATTTGCATTTATGAGGGAAACCCAGAGCTCCCTAGGACAGTGCCATGGGATCTGGCTTGCCCATGGTCCCTCTGTGGAGCCTCCCTACCCTCAAGTAGATCAACATTCCACCCCAGCTTAGTGTCATCTACAAAGTTACTGAGGGTGCCTCAGTCTCTTTGTCCAGATCCTTGATAAAGATATTAAAGAGAACTGGGCCCAAAACTGAGCCTTGGGAAACATCACTAGTGACTGGCAACCAACTGGATTTGACTCCATTCCCCACCACTCTTTGGGCCCAGCTACCAGCCACTGTTCCACCCAGCAAAGCATCTACCCATGCAAGCCATGAGCAGCCAGTTTCTCCTGGTGGATGCTGTGGGAGACAGTGTCAAATGCTTTACTGAGGTCCAGGTAAACAACATGCATAGCCTTTCCCTCATTCACTGAGTGGGTCACCTTGTTGTAGAAGGTTGGTCAAGCAGGGTCTGCCCTTTAAGAACCAATGCTGATTGCTCCTGATCACCTGCTGCATAATAGCACTCAAGATGATCTGCTCCTTGAGCTTCCTTGGCATTGAGGCCAGACTGAGGGGACTGTAGTTCCCTGGAGCCTCCTTTCAGCTCTTCTTGTAGACAGGCATCACATTTGCCAGTCTCCCTGGGAAATGTTATATAAATCCAGGTATCTTTACAGCCCTTGCTACAGATAAATCTTTGAAGAGACATTTGACCTTCAAACTGCTGTTTAAAAATAACAGAAAGGTTTATGTTAAATGATTGATTCTGGATGCAATTTTCTTAGCTGAAGTGAAGCATCTATGTGTTTTGAGAAGATGGGTGGGATCTGTGAGCAGACAAGATGCTTGAGTTCCAGTTCATCAAGTTGGAGCAGAGCAGGTAAATAATCTTTGGTCCACAGCTTTTGCTCTTTTTTTTTTCTTCCCCCCCCCCCCCCCCTTTTTTTTTTTCTTTTTCAAGGAAACCTAATCAAGGTAATTGGCATTTATCAATCAGGTTTTAGAATCTTGACAGTTCTGCAATGTGGTTTCTGTCTGCTCTGGGAAAGCAAGACTGAGGAGGAAATGGGACCTATCATGTCATGTGGATAAGTAACTGGCTCAGACAGAGCTTCCTTTGTACCAAGGCTTGAAGCCACGCTGCTGTCTTATTACAGCCTGTGGCTATTGCAGTAAAAAGCAGGTGCAGAAGAGAAACAAGGGAAATGGGTGTTTGGGGTTTTTTTAAATGGCTGAGTTTTATATGTTAACATTATTTTTTTCTTTAAAGCCAGCTATAATTCTTGGAACATATGTGAATTCTTCAAATTTGAGTGCAAAATGGACAGAATACACTTTGCTTGCAGCCTAATTTTCTCTATCAGCAATCTCAGCATGAAGCAGTTTTTAGCAGTCACTGTTGGCTCTTCATATCACTCTTAATCACACCCAGACAAACATTTAGCTCTTGGGGAAAATGATTCACCTGTCCTAGGGGGTTTTAGCTAAATATTTGTGTTCTTTCAACCAAACAAAAAAATACACAATAGCTAATTTAAGCCCTTGCCATGCTTTAAAACATAATTTGGTTTTGAAGAACAATTTGAAAACTAAGTACAGAGCAGAAGATGGAAATATATCCACCACTTTTCTTTACTATCAGTTTGGCAAAGTGAAAATCTTCATGCCAGTGGCTTTATGTGTTTAGCTCCTCAGTCAATTCTTGTTTGCTGTTTGCTTTATTTAAGCCCATTTATTTGATGGGAAGAATTCAGCATGATAGAGCTGGGATCTAATTACAGGTTCAGGACTGGTGCCCCTCAGATGTCCACAGTTTTTAAGGCACCAGAGACATAAAACAGATTATTTTGCAGCATCTCTCTGTTTTTCAGGTAGTTGTGTAAGTTGCTCTTAAGAGTTGCACATGGACTGGTATCATTTGGAGAAAGCATTTAGGAGTAGCAGCCCATGGGTCTCTGCAGAGAGCAATGCTAACTTCAAAGCTTTGAGTTGACATGGACAGTTTTGTTGTAGTAAGTGACTGTGTGAAACTAATACCTTCAAATCTGCTTTAGACAGTTGATTATCAGGGTCATCATCTCCTCTGTTATTTCCTTAGTAACTGGATGCAGCAGGCAGTGTGGACCAAAGAAGCAGTGCAAATTCTGCTGTATTGTCCTCTGACATTCATACACACAATTCAGCTTCTCATCATTGGTCTTGCAAGGGATTGAAATGTTTTCATATGCAAACTTTTCAGCAATGCTGATATTTGGAAGTGTGGCTCAGCTGATGTGAGTTGTTTTTCAAAGGGGTCACAAACAGATGTGTAGACAATTACTGGGAGATTATCACTGATTTACATCAAGCTGGGAAGAAATATCAATGTATGTTTTTGACAAAGCCTCTGTTGTGTTTCCATGCCCATTTTTTCATCTGTGAGATAGGGGTAAGCAACAGCATCCTCTGCACCACTGGAGCATTGGTACTGTGTTTTGACAACACTCAGCAGGCATAGTGGCAATTCTTTCACCTCTGAATGCCAGGATGCCAGGCCTCAGGATCACTGGGCAACAGGCTGGGCAGAGAAACCACAGCATTTCTTACATTCTTTGCTTTCCTCCAGTAATATAGGAATAAGACTAAAATTAGTTAACTAATTATGAAGAAATCAGAATTATCTATGAGGTGTTCAAGAGGGGACTGGATGTGGCACTTGGTGCCATGGTTTAGTCTTGAGGTCTGTGGTGACAGGTTGGACTTGATGATCTTTGAAGTCTCTTCCAACCTTGGTGATTGTGTGATTTTTGTCTCTGGTTCACTTGACTTCCCCATGGAGTACTTAAAAGTGTCTCCTGCTGGAGTATATGGACAAGAAAGGTAGAGAGCAGCATATCTGAAATGTCTGTACCCACAACAGCCCTGTTACCTATGCTCTCTATACATTATAAGATACAAACATTGGTTTCATTTAGAAAATGTCATTGCTTGTGTGCTAGGACAGCTCTGGGAAATATGTTAAATTGCAGGAAGTTAATCAGAAAAAAACTTCTCATCTTCTTTGTCTCCAACAATGTTTTCCCAAGTAGAAGTTAAAAGTATATAATCTTATTGACTAAGCTTTTAGTAAGATGTACTTTGATATTAATCTCTGTGAAAATCCTTTTATGGGCCCAGGTTTTCCTTTCCTGTGTGGTGGTTTTAGGAAGTTTCCCCCCCAGCATTAAATACAGCTTCATTTGCTTCTGAGTTAGTCTGGCTGAAGTTAATGCTGGGGTGTGTATGGGGGGGGGAAACTTCAACCCACCACATCCTGATATAAAAACTTTTTAGGTACCACTGCTAAGATTTGTTTTCCATTCTGTCAGTGCTATCTCCTTTACATGCCTAGCATTGTTAGATAATGGAGAGAACCCATGTCAAGGGGGGGAAAAAAAGACAACTAAAATCAAAGCTAGCCCCATTGACTTGTGCTTGAGCATGTCTCACAGTCTTGAAAAAGTTATTTTTATCTCTGGATAGGTGTGAAAATTAGAGCTGTGTTGCCAATAGGTTACATCGTGGCCTGGAGTGAAGATCACTGATTTTAATGTTTAAATATTCTCCAGTGCTACTTGGGAATAGCTGCTGTATCTCAATTACACTCCAAGTAGGAAGTTTTTAAGACAACTGGTGCTGCTAGAAATTCTGCCTGTCAAATTTGTCATAGTTTATTTAATTACAAGTACGAAGAAGAAACAACCTAGTAGCTTTTCACAGTCTCTCCCCCCTAGGGCAGATGGGTATTAAAGCCAATTCAGCCTGTTTCCTGATTGCTTCAGGCTACAGAAAATTGTTCCCCAGGGAAGAGAAGTAAATCAGTTATGATCTTTAGTCTCTTGGAGGGAGATTAGAGCCACCACACTGGTGAAACAGCAGTAGGCTTCCTCTGTGTAACTGATTTCACCTTTAATCCTACCATTGATTGAATATTGCTAAGAACTCTGCCACGCATTTTAAGGTCAAACCGATGATGAACACCCCAGGCAAAGGAAGTTATTTACACAAAAAGGTAAAGATGAGCCTTTAGCTTTACTATTTCAAAAAAGCAGTGAAACATCTACTTTGGGGAAAAAAAAAATCTTTCCAATTTCAGCCATCAGCCTTTCCCAAGTTTCTGTGAGGCTGCTTATCACATTGGTATCTGAGTATCTTCCAGGTAATAAGGAACAGTGAAATCTTTTGTGGTCATTACTGAGTCTCTCACCTCTTCCACTTGCAGGTAAAAGTTCTCCTTGAGGGGAGTCTTTTCTTCTTCATCTGCTGGTGTTAATTTCCTTTTAGTGTTAAGAAGAGATAGGACAAAAAGAAGTATAAAAATTGCAAGAGTAATTTTATGGTTGAAAGCAGTTGTATAGGAAGGGTTGGGGGGGGAGGGAAAGGGTTTCTAAACAAACAAAAATAATAAATTACACCAGCTACTGAGGAATCTCCTCTCTTAGTCCATCATTTTGCTTTTCATGACGCAGGATGGTTTGGTGTGGTGGTTTGGTTTTTCTTCTTTTTATCTTTCATTAAGTTTTTGTTTTCTTTATTCAGTAAAAAAGAATTCTTCTGCCTCTGCTGGATTGGAAAGTCCAGAATTCGCCTGACAGAACATTAGTGTCACTGGATTCAAAAGCTGCCTGTCTTAAAGCTGTTGAGAATTGCTCTGTATGGCACTGCAGCAGGCTGTGAGAAGCACAGTGCCTTGACATAGCTGCAGGTTAGGCCTGGCACAAAATTTGGTTTTTCCTTATTTTGTATTCCTGCTTATATACTGTGCTGGTGTTGAGTGTCTCAGTTGCTTTTTAATATGGGTGCACTAAGCCCTGGATTGATTCTATGATTCTATCATGGCTTAGTAGTCATGAGGTCTTGGTGACAGGTTGGACTTGATGATGTTTGAGATCTCTTCCAACCCTATTGATTCTGATTCTATGGCTTCTGCCTTGGGTGCTTATAGAAGGCACATAGAGATGTTTATTTGGCATCTTGCATGACACTTGACCTGGTCTGATGATCTCAGTCTACCCAGAAGCTCTAGGTCCACCTGGCAAAGCCAAATTGCACTTTTCTCATTACTCTTTCAGGATTTCTTGTATTCAGTTGTAACACCATTTGTTTCCAGGCCATCACACTTAAATGGTCCTCCCTGGTTTTCTGTCATAGAGTCTGTCCTCTTGAGTGAGGACTTGTATTTAGATCATGTTGTCCTCTCTGGAATGCAGGTATCTGGTCTGTTGGGTGATCTTGGGCAAACCAGAGGACTCCTGTTTCTCTTCCCAAGTGATGTGTATGGTGCTTAATTACATTGAAAGCTGTTAAGGGTGAAAAATTGGAGTAATCTTTTACAAGGACTTCAAAATACAGGGGATTGTGCTAAAGACACATTGAAGGTAATATAGAACAGAGTGGGAAGTGGAGAAATGTGCAGGAGAAATACCTGAATTGTTGCAGAGGAATGATTGGATTCAACAGGAGTTGAGAAAACACATTAAATGAGAGCCTTTGTTATTGCTTGACAAGGTCATGCTTTCTTCATGTGGTCCCTGCACTTCTCCAGAGACCTTTGGCTGGCTCAGGTAGCACACCTATCTGTACCTTAACACACCTCCCTGGTTTGTTGCTCTCTACCTAGGACATATCTTATAGGGTTCTACTTCATGCCAAATATCCTTTATCTGTAGGGTACATCCATGCCTTTGTTGTCTATTAATCCCACCACTATCACTAATCACAGTTTGGGAATTCTGTCAGTTACTTCTGTGAGGGAACATGATTGCATTGATGCCAGCAGAACCAGGGCTGGTATATGCTCAGCTTTTGCTGAACCATTCTGGTGGCTGTTCTGATCAGGGCTTGTGACTGAACTCTCAACGAGGACACAGCAGCCTAACTGGCTGTGTTCACACCATGCAAAGTCCTGGGCATGACTGCAAGCTAGCAGGCCTGAGGCCATTTAGGACTGCACACCCAAACTTGTGCTTTTAAAGCAGCATCTAGAGAGAGGGAGGCCAAATGCATCATTTGTGCCTTCAGAAATGGTGATCAGCAGGTGCTGGAGATCTCTCCAATGCCATCAGCTCCTCAGAGAGGTTACATCCCAGCCCATGGCAGCAGGTGCTTCAGTGCCCCTAAAAGGGGGATGCAGAAAGGGCTGCTGTGGAGCTCAGTGGTTTTGCTGACCAGTGCAGACCAGAAACTGATCCCTGGGTTCAGGCTGGTTTTCTCATCTGCAGAGTCGAAGGGCACCCAACCAAGCTGACGTCAGCCTCGGGGGCTCTGGGCAGCAGATAAAGCCTGGGTCCTTCCTCCCTCTCACACACTGGATTAGTGGAATTTGCCGGTTCACTTCTCTTACTGCGAGCCTCAGGCCCCTTCCCCCTTCTCCTGCTTCCTGCTGGGCTGAGGTTTTAGGCCAAGTCCCCTGCCTGCACTTCTGGACGCCCGCAAGGGACCAGGGATGGGGAGGGAGCAGCTCTGGGTGTCCTGGCAGGCAGGGTATGTGCCATGTCTTGCCAAGGAGGTGTCTGCAAAGCTTGCCAGTGTTGTGCCATTTTCAGCAGCAGTCCCTGTGGGAGGCAGGACATGCTTCTCATATTATAGCTTTTCCTTGATAATTTCCTGGTTTATTTCATGCTTGTTCCTATTCCCAAGCATTTCTCTGGTTTAGCCACAAGGTGCCATCAGTAGACACTTCCACATCAGTGTTACATTCACTGGAAACAGAGAAGGCCAGTGAAAAGGTCCCTGATGCCACGCAGAAGGAAAGACCAATTAATGAAAACTGTAAGCAGAAGAAGATTAAAATATAAAGCAAGACACACCAAGGAAGGGCAGCTTGAACTGTGTGCACCCAAAAGGTTTTATGCTGTTGCACAGGCAACCTCATCATCCTTGATTTTTATTCTCTTTTTAAACTGATTTTAATACTTAGTGTTCCCAAGGAGAATGGCATCAAGCAGTATCTGTGTAGCTTTATGATCTAGTCTGTGTGCTGCTGTGAGAGGACAAACCAGAAGGTGTGGTGCCTGCCTCCAAGTGCTTCCTGGCTGATCTGAAGGAAGTGCATCAAGGGGCAATGATTTGGAAAAGGACAGGGAGAATAAAAGTTTTTAGGAAGAGTAGATTTTCTGGAGCATCTTTATGGTTCTGACAGAGTATTTCCTGCTGACCTTTTGTCTGCCCCTTATCACATGGCCGTTTCACGTAGGCTGATCTGGAGGAGTGATCTGACACAGCAGGTACCAGTGAATTTACAGAACAATCCTGGAAGGAGTCATGCTTGAAGAACGGCAAACAGGACAGGAGGCCCAGGACACACTTGTAAGGCCGGCAGCAGATCTGGTGGAGACAGGTGTTGTTTACAGAGCAGCACAAGGCTGAAGTATTTTCAAGTATGTGATGCATCTGCAGAGTGGGCTGTCATTTCCTTACAGGCTAAACTTTGCAAATCAGGATGCAGGGCCCGGAAAACCAGTTTATACTCACTGGGAAAACAGAGGAGCCTCAAAGTTTTACCCAGCAAGCACCATCATATTTTTGCTGTGTGGCAGCATGGGTGGTAGGGGCTGACTTTTGCTGGCCTGAGAAGGAACATCCAAGATGCGAGTAGGCACATGGGAGAAGTCAGGATGATAACAATGGTTCTGGAGGATACACCGTGCACAAAAGCAGAACGGCAATCTGAGAGCAATGGGGAGAATGGGAAAGCTTGGGAGGAATCTGGGGCTACGACTGGAAGCAAGGCATGGCTTGGCTTCTTGAATGTGAGAAACTTCTTCCTAATTGCATTTCTGACTGCCTCTGATGCAGCACAGTTTGTTTGCCGAGTTTCCTTTTTGGCTCCTTACAAATTGACCCATTTGCTTTACTTTGTGTGGTTTTAATTTCCCTTTGCAAAATATCCACGCTTTGGGCTCATTTGGTAATCAATATTAACCTCTCAATAAGGCTGCTATCAGTCCTGATTTTACACTAAATCTTTCCTACAGGTTTCTCTCTTTCCCTCCTCCTTTCTATGACTAATAGATATAATTTCAACAGTTTGACTAACTGCTGTGTTATAGAAAAGGCAGTAATTTATACTGATGTAATGGCTGTGATAAAAATCATTTGTGTGCTGATTTTATAAATTAGGTAGGAAATGTGAGTGCCTCTGAAAATGAAGTGCTACCACATGAATTCCAGTGTTGTAATGCTTCATACCTTTCTGCTTCATTAACCAATTTCACGGGGAGATGAGTTAGAGGAGGAAGCTGTGCTCCTTAAGAGAGGCAACAATGGTTTATTGAAAGAAATGGGGAGAAGATTAAATTAAGTGCTACTTGAGAAATATGGAAATACAAAAATATTCAAGCTTATAGATGGTGAATTAAAAAAAAAAAGTATGATAAGTTAGCTCTTTCAGACCCAAAGAACTGTCTCAGCGTAATTGCATAGGCTGAATTCACAGGCTGCTAATTAATATTGAAGAGCTCCTTGAACCACTCTTAGAAATGAGCCAGAGTGCCCTAGAACTAATTTATAACTATTTCCTTTTGGAAATCAAGGCAACTTAAAATGCTGCTTTCAAGACGTTCCCATCTTGGCTGCTGAATCCTCTGAAATAATTTCTGCCATACAGCTTGAAATTTATTTGTTATTTCACGTGCTTCTTTTATCAGCTGAGTGTAAAAGGAGGCATGAAAAAGAAAAACAAAACACCACAAAGAGTAAGATTAAGAAGTCTTCAGGTTTGGTAAGACCTTTCTAATTTAGGATAATGATCCAAAGCAGCCAAAAATAACTTTTCTGACCACTTTTGATCTGAATTCAGCTACACTGAAACCAATATGTTTCAGTCACATTTATAGCAGAAGTGGGGTGGGGTGTTTTTTTCTGATCTAAGCTGTAGAACATGTGACTTTAAGAAAGAATACATGTGTCCACCTTGAAGATCAGCTAAGATCTAAAATTAACAGGCTAATTGATTTATTTTACCACTTCCATAAACTATCTGCAACTATTTTTTTCCCCCTTTTCCCTTTGCTCCCTTGAGGACTAGAAGTTTTCATTCTCGAACAACTAAACCCTATTTGTTCTGTGGATGGTGGAACATGTAAATACAAAGGGAGTCATTCATTAAATAAGAGGCTTATGCATACACAAGTTTTAAAAAATGCATAGTTTGAAAGCACAACTGAGAGGCTGCCATTTTACCCCTGATTCACAATGAGAACTCTGTGTACAAGTGACCCAAGTACTGGGATTTGGTCCAGCTCTCAGATTAGCACAGAAAACACGTAGAGACATGGATGTCCCCCATCCCCCCCACTCCCACCAATGATAATAGGAGCTCAAAATGTGCTCGTTGGGAATGTGTGTAGGATCTTATTGACAGAGGCATATGCATTGCTACCTTCTGCTTGGAGGGACTGTATTTCTTCTCATGTATGATGGGTGCACCACCTAACATTAGCACTATTGCACTATTGACACTTGCTGTCCCTATGCTTTCATTTAAAATAAATCACTCTATGAGACAGAATAATGGGCCAGACAGCTTTAAGGCTGGATCTTGCCAAGTGCTCTCAATTCCCAATGAGAGGTAATCAGAGCTGAGGACACTTAGCCCTTCTCTGGATCAGTTCTAGTAGCAAGTGTGTGATAGTACAATGCAGCACATTTCAATACTGGCAAGGATCTTCCTAACAAAGTGATGGGCACTGCCCATTCCCACTGCTGCTGGATGATTTTTGCAGGATTTGGCACCTTATGGGATTGGTCTGGAAAACATAATTAACAATTCAGCTCATCTATAAGCATGGTGCATAGGATTTCTATTTTTCATTCTTCCTTTCTTAAAAAGTCTGTTTGTTAAAGAAGGAAGAAAGGAGGAAATAAAATAGGAATAAAAATAGATATTCTGTTAGGGATGTTCTCCCTCCTGGCTGTACCAGAACAATTTTTATTAAGCTGCAGAGATACCTGGCAGTTTGATGGGTTTTCAGAGGTCTGAGAATCAAATTTCTTTCTCTGTGTAAGTTTGTGCATGCCCACTTGGCAGACAACTGCTCCTTTCTTAGTCCCTGCTTATATGTTCAGAACGGAGATGAGACTCGCTGGATTTGGTGTTGTTACTGCCTCTGCATGCTGTTACTGATGGTGTTTGCAGCTCCCAGGTTGGCAGTCGTTAGATCTGTGTTCTTGCTAATGCTGGGGTCTTAAGGAGCAGTGGTGAGGAGCTCTGCTTGTTCCTGGGGGAACTCAGTATGTTACAGGTCTGAGATGATTTCTTTCTCTCTTTGACCATGCCTTCTCTTTTTTCCTTATTTTGAATTGTTTCTCTCTCTCTCTCTCTCTCTCTCTCTCTCTTTATTCTTATCCTTTCCACTTTCAGTTCCTGTTTGCTTTTTCATCTCTGCTACGCTGTCTTTTATCCTGCAGTGTCTCAAGTGAAAGTAGCTTGCTTTTTGGTCAGGAATAAAAGTGCTCACAACTTCCCTTTGCTCTACTCTGGGCATGTGGAAAGCAGCAGGTAAATGTCAATGGCATTTTGTCTGTATACATCTTGGGCTTACTGCAAGCACTGAGGATAAACTACAGAATAAACTCACATGCTGAATACTGGAAAGTTATATCAAAGATCTAATAATGAGTAACTGAAGATGCTTGCAGTTACTAAAGCATTTTGCTTAGTGAGACACATAAAAGGTAAACCTATCTAAGAAAAAGAACTGCACAGTTTGCCTGCATGGAGTCTTGAACTCTCTTCTTTTTTTGTGTCAATATGCATCTTGAATCAGTCCATTAGAAGAAAATGAAAAACAGAGTTTGTTTTACAGGGGCCACAAGATTTTGGCATGTTATATCTCACTCTTTTAAACTCAGAGTTAGTTGTCCAAGGAAGACAGTCTCATTTCCTATACCCAGTTATAGTTTTACCCTGGTTGCTTGAATTTGGAGCCTGTCAAGAGTGCAAAGTCTGTATGGAAGAATTGCATACCAGTTATTGTTAGAAACTACATGCAGGTCTGTGGACCAGCTTTGCTGTGGAAATGTGACTATGTTTATGTTATAAATACTTAGGGGTTACTTCTGTGTTCTAGATACTCTGCATGAACTTTAAAGATGTAATAGTGATAGGTAACCAAGTGCCGAAGTAGAGCTTTGGGGAAAAAAAGTTTGACATCTCCAGGGATTTCAGGCTCTTTTAGAGTAAAAATGAGATAGTTGTAAATCTTAAAGATGCCTTGACATAGAAAACCCATGGTAAAATGTAATGTTAACCTTGTTTTAGAGGCAGGCTTTGAGAAAATACAATACAATACAATACACCAGGTTGGAAGAGACCTTCAAGATCATCACGTCCAACCCTTCAACCAATCCAACCCACCTAAAATACAATACAGTACCATACAGTACAATACAGTACAAAAGAGTACAATACAGTACAATACAGTACAATACAACCCACCTAAACAACTAAAAAAAACCTAAACCCTGGCACCAAGCACCCCATCAAGCCTCTTCTTGAATACCTCCAATGAAGGTGACTCCACCACTTCCACAGGCAGCTGATTCCAGTGGGCAATCACTCTCTCAGTATAGAACTTCTTCCTAACTTCAAGTCTAAACCTGCCCTGGCGCAGCCTGAGACTGTGTCCTCTTGTTCTGGTACTGGCTGCCTGGGAGAAGAGACCAACCTCCGCCTGGCTACAACCTCCCTTCAGGTAGTTGTAGAGAGCAATAAGGTCACCCCTCAGTCTCCTCTTCTCCAGGCTAAGCAACCCCAGCTCCCTCAGCCTCTCCTCATAGGGCTTGTCTTCCAAACCCCTCACCAACTTTGTTGCCCTTCTCTGGACACGCTCCAGTAAGACAACATCTTTCTTAAACTGAGGGGCCCAGAACTGGACACAGTACTCAAGGTGCGGCCTAACCAGTGCAGTGTACAGGGCAGAATGACCTCCCTGCTCCTGCTGGCCACACTGTTTCTGATGCAGGCTAGGATGCCATTGGCCTTCTTGGCTGCCTGGGCACACTGCAGGCTCATGTTCAACCTACAATCAACCAGCACCCCCAGGTCCCTCTCTGCCTGGCCGCTCTCCAACCACTCTGACCCCAGCCTGTAGCACTGCATGGGGTTGTTGTGGCCAATGTGCAGAACCCGGCACTTGGATGAGTTAAATCTCATGCCGTTGGATTCTGCCCATCTGTCCAGCCTGTCGAGGTCCCTCTGCAAAGCCTCTCTGCCCTCCAGCAGATCAACTACTGCCCCCAGCTTGGTGTCGTCCGCAAATTTACTGATGATGGACTCAATGCCCTCATCTAGATCATCAATAAAGATGTTGAAGAGCATGGGGCCCAGCACCGATCCCTGGGGCACACCACTAGTGACTGGCCGCCAGCCGGATGTGGCACCATTCACCACCACTCTCTGGGCTCGGCCCTCCAGCCAGTTCCCAACCCAACGCAGTGTGCTCCCATCCAAGCCATGGGCTGCCAGCTTGGCCAAGAGTTTGCTGTGGGGGACGGTGTCAAAGGCCTTGCTGAGGTCCAGGTAGACCACATCCACAGGCCTCCCCACATCAACCAGGCGGGTCACCTGATCATAGAAGGAGATCAGGTTGGTCAAGCAGGACCTGCCCTTCCTAAAGCCATGCTGGCTAGGCCTGATCCCTTGGCCATCCTGTAAGTGCTGCATGATCACACTCAAGATGACCTGTTCCATAATCTTGCCTGGCACTGAGGTCAGGCTGACAGGCCTATAATTCCCTGGCTCATCCAACCGGCCCTTCTTGTGGATGGGCACCACGTTGGCCAGCTTCCAGTCTTCTGGGACCTCTCCAGTGAGCCAGGACTGCTGAAAAATGATGGAGAGCGGCTTGGCCAGCTCATCTGCCAGCTCTCTCAGCACCCTAGGATGGCTTGAGAGGTAAGCGCACGTTGTGCAAGTGTTCTAGACCATAGCTGCGTTAGCAGACCTGGCAGCTCAGCAGCCTCCCTGCAGGAGGTGCAGGCTTCAGCTGCACAAACTTTGTCAGTCTGCCATAAGTCTTCCTGCTTGTGCTCCCAAGTTTCCCTCCTGTTGAAAACACAGCTCAGTAGGGGAAGGGTCTGGAATGTCCTTTATCCTGCTCTGACTTTCTACTTCTCCCTCCTTATCCCTTGTCCTCAGCTTGGCTAAATGAATAGTTTATGCAAGGTTGTAAGATTGAAAGTTCCGCAGCCTTGGTTCTCACCAAGCAGGTAGCAGCTGACTGCTGTCATATTAATGATTTCCTATCCTCAAACTACAAATGCTAAGCAGGAGGGATTGGTTTATTTTGCACAGTGAAAATATGAGGGACTGGTATGTTCAGACCATGGAAAATCTGGACACAATGAAGTGCTTTACTGGCTCATCCTTAGGTGAGTCTCATGCGCATCTCTTGCAGAGTTGTGAAATGAAACTCTCCAGAGGGCAGAACAAAAGTTTGAATAGTTATGGGGCACTGCTCATCAGCTGGCAAAAAGTCATCTGCTTATTGAAGTTGGATGCTTCATGCTGTACACGGCACTTTCTGGAATGTTTTAGTCACTCACTGAGCATTTTGAGCTTCGGGAGTGACTCATGAGCACAAATCCCAGTCCGTTTAGTGTTTTCCACCTTAGTTTGTGTGTTTCCAACATCAAACATTTTGTTAGATTTTCCTGTCAGCATAGCAATCTCTTAATGTGTAGATTTAGTGCCAGGATCAGAACAGACTGGTTAAAAAAAAAATTCCCCTCTCAGTATCAGAATGGGCCAAATTAATTTTTTTCTGCTATTCCCCACTGAGATGTAAATTCAGAGTTTTGAAAGCAGTGTCTGAAGTTTTACACTTTGACTTCATGGCCAAGATACTTGGCAGACACTATGGAGCTGTTAGTGCAGCCTTTAATGAACCCAAGCAGAGCTTGTCCACAGCCACCATTAGTCACTCACCACCTCGATGCTTCCTAGGCTGCTGCTGGTAAAGTAGATGTAATGTTTATCTCACTGAAGTCTTACCAGGTTTTAATGATTCTTAAACAATAGTAACAATGTTTGGCTAGCAGAAATATCCAGTGGTGGGTAGAACACTCATCATGAGGAGTTATCACAATATCTCAAGCAGAAAAGAAAGGAAAACATGAATACAGAAGGGGATAATGGTCAGTACCGTTTGAGGGCAGTAAGATGCTTCCCATTAACTCCTATGGCCTGGGTTTTCCCATTCTTTGTTGGTGTTGACATCAGTGTTTCTTTTATGCTATTGACCTGCGAGATGCCAAGTGTGGACAAATTAAAAATGCTGCTGTCATAAGTGTGTTTAACTGCAGAAACAAGAGAAGAAAAGTGAAGTAGGATAGTTTAACTGGTGAGTGAGCAGATCTGGCCCTGAGAGACAGGCCAAACCACTGCCATAAAACAGTGCCTCTGCAGGGCTTTTACAAGAGGTTGCTGCTCTTTGGCTGGAGAAGTGAAACTTGCACTTTTTCTGAAGGTGATGATCTTGGGGGAAAAAAATCATGGTGTGCAATAGTAATGATTTATCCTGCCTTTCTTCCTGCATTTCCTTTTTGGTAGTGCTGTAAGGAGAAATATTGCCCTTGAAGGTCATGCAGTTTATGGCTTAACAGTCTTGGGCATCTTTTTGGCGCGACCAAAGATGTCGTAATGCCAGGAAAACATTGGCACAGAATAATGGATTTTGGATCCTCTGTCAGAACATTCAGAGAGGGGGGGGGAAAGAAAAAAAAGTGTTTTAAATTATTTTAAATATCTAGTTTGTTTGTCTGTTGTGGATCTACAAATCTCCTTTCCTCCCTGAGACTTTCTGAATCAAGTTGTAGCCTATTATACAGAGCCTCAGAAATGAGGCGCTTGGTTTGGAAATAGTGCCAAAATATGACATCAGGATGGTGTTGCTGTAATTAATGTTTTTTGATAAGAAAGAGATGCAAATAGTCTACTTTTTTTTCCCCCCCCTTCCTTTTATGAGTAAGAAATATAATACTATATTACCTTGTGATAGCATGATTCCAATGCAAATGGCAGAGACTGGTGGCTTATTAATAGGCCTCGCCTGTAGCAAGCCTCCTTTCCCCGCTTCAGTTTGAAATTGATTATTTTAATACAGAATTCCTGAATGAAAGAGGTTCTTGGCCTTTTCCTGGGCTGTTGAATAATGTATGTGGGAGAAAGCAAATAGAAGCAGAGGGTCTCAGCTGCCGGAACAATGGGCTGTGCACAGAGCTGAGGGGGCACATTAGTTTATCATTGCCTTGTCAATCCTCATAGGCTGGGAATCGTGGGATAGCCTGGAAAGAAGCAGCTGCTGAACGTGTGGTAAACTGACCAGGGCACTTTAGAGAGACGACTGCATTTACACATCTGAAAACAAGATATTGATTTTTCCTCTACAAAGCTAGAGAGAAATAGTCATCCTGAAAATACAGCTAGATCATGACTTATTTGCACAGCCATGGTGCTTTCTGGCTGCTCCGAGAGCCAGGAGCCTCCTCGTGCTGGGGCTTGAAAACCTAAAAATAATCTGCATAAACTTTGCTTTTCCTCTTAGTTGATTGACTGCCTATCTAATCCTTTTAGTGATTCATTGCAAGTAAAATGGAAATTCAAGCAAGCTGGCTTTGTAAACATTAACAAAATTATTTTCCCCAGATTAGAAGATTTATTTTTTTTAATTATTATTTAATTTTTGTTTTAAGGTAAAAATATTTCAAAAGTGATCTATTCCCTTTCTGTGGGTTAAATTGATCTTGAAGCTACACTTGTATGCTGTCACAGGTTCTGCCCTTTCTAAAGGGAGTATTCGCTTCTGAGTGCCAGTTGTGGTTTATTTTATCTCCTCAGGCTTCTCTTCATAACTTTCAGAAGGGATAAAAATAAGAAAGTGGAGCAATTCTTGACATGAAGAAAGGGAGATGTCTATTTTAAATGATGAAAGATTTAAAGCAGAGGTGAGCACACACTTCTAGGTGCAATGATTGCTGTTGCTGTGAGATGCTGGTGTCTTGCTCTAGGCCAGTTTATTAGGATGCTGTTATGTGTTCTGTGTTCAGAATTTATGACTTTAGCTTTAGCTCTCAGAAATCCCATTTATAACCCAGAATCTTCTCTACTGGGTCCACACAAGACCACATTCCTAATGTGAATCACATGTTGAGAAGTTTCAATTGGAGTAACTTGCCTTGTTAGAAGGGCAACAACTTTGTAGGGTTTAATTGCAGATCCAGATTCCCCATAAGTGCAGTGGATTGTTTTGTTGTCCTGATCAGAACAGCTTGATGAAAATTGTAAACATGAAGACACTTGGCTTCATGAGCTGTTTTCTTGATCTTGTCTGTCAGAACTGACGTGCCTCAGCACTTACTAGCAGGTGTAATTGCTGCACATTAGCACACAGCATGGAAATAAACAACTTCAAATTTTGATACTGAATATAATCAGCTGTAGTCAAAATCTCCTTCAAGACCAGGACAAAATGAAACCATTTATTTGCCCCAGGGTGTTTTCAGACTGTTGCAGTGTTTTCCATCTGGATAGGTGGGGGGAAATTAGGCTTTTGCTGCTTTCCAGTGTGATATTGTGATGAGAGCAATAGAACTAGAACAGAATGAAAAGGGTTTTCCACATCTTTTTAAAGTCAGGAAGGTATAACAACAGCTTGACTGCACTTTGATTCCTAAATCAATGAGCTGCACCACTGAAAATCAGGTTTATAAATCTGGATGTAAGAAATTGAATAAATGCTTAGGAGTCCTAATGCTCAAAAAAACCCCCAGAATGCTCCTGCTGATTGTAATGAGGATTCAGTAATTAAAAGCAGTTGTTTGATTCATTCATATTTGTACTTAAGACTCTGGATATAGGTGACTCTTGTCTCAATTATTTCAGAATAATGAATCAAGGAAGATTTTTGTTCTCAAAATGTTTTACAAGTTAAGCTCACCAAATAAGCGCTCTCTCAGGAATTTGCAGCTTTCCCATAGAGAATCAGAGGCTTCTCAAAACACAGTAAATGCACTGTGTGATTTCCTGACACCTCTGTACTCTGGTATAAATTGGTCATTATGAGTAGTGTCCTTATGAGTCACCACATCTGCAAAAATTTTAGGTGAGACACTTAAAATCCGTGGTCAGAGAATCCTGACTAAGCCACAAGAAAAGCTGAATGACATCAGACAAAGAGGACCTTCACATTCTGTTTGCTTCAGAGAGATTTTTTTTTTTGAACAACCAAAAGCTCAAAGTGCCCTATCTTGCATTCCTCTCCCTGTGATTTCAGCATGGGATGATCCAGAAAGGATCCTCTTAAACTTGTAATGAAACCCAGAAAGGGGATTTGTCACTTCTCACAGCTATACATTAAATTATTCCTAGAATATTTAGTTGAATTAATTGACCAGGCAGCAAATAGTAATGGGATGAGATGAAGCCTTGGCCAAAAAGATGTTTTTTTAAGTGTCTTCTTTCCCTGGTGAAATAAATGCTAAGTGTTTATCAGCAGAGGAAGTGCTAGTGTAGCTGTACTGAACGCTTTCAAGACTAGCCACAAATTCTGGACTCCTTAAAATTCATGACCTATAGAATGATATGGCTGTCAGATCTACTCAGTGTTCATTCCTGAGGCATATACTATCATATCACTTGTCAATTAGATAATCCTCTAAGCAACATGTCCCAGGTTATATGTTTCTCCCATTTCCTTAAATTCAAAGCAAGAACGACCACAGAAGATACTATAAAGAGGGAATGCATTCAAATACAGGCAAGGATGCCCTATCTCTGGATGCAACAAGAGTTGTAGGTGAACAGTAAATATGAATGACTGGGTTGGCTTTGAACAACCAATATGTTAGAGTCCTGAGAAACAGGAACATCCAGGGAGCCTGGTATCACTAGTTAGAGGATGATTGTGACTTGCAATAAAGGCAAGACTGTTCCTATGTATAACAAACACTGGCATCAATAATCACATGTCAAAGAAAGTGGTGATTACAAGGAAGTGATTGCTGGATGAGGTGGTAGGCCATGTAAATGCAGGTTCTTTAAACAAAATGTTTCTGAAGATTAGATGTTTTAGATGTTTCACATGTGTGTACTTGCAGGGCCATGATGATAAAAAAATAGCCCTCAGCAGCAGACATCAAAACACTGCTTTAGAAGACAAGTGTCATCAAGTAGTCATCTTGAAACCTTTCCAGACACAAAGTCACGAGTAGTCTGTTAGAAGCTTAATTCTATGCATATCTGGAAACCTAACATTCACTGCATTTGGTTGAAATTGATTTTTTTTCTATCTCTTTTTCATAATTGCAAATATAATCTTTCAAGCAGCCCCATACTTGTCAGATTGACTTCTACCTCTCCTACAGGGCCTATCACAGAGCAGTAAGATCTAGAAGTATATATTAATCGTTTCCAGAAATAAAGACTTTGGTCCATATATCAAACATCTCACAGAGCACGTGAGAACAGCAGGGACTGCTGCAGGCTGTAGTTTAAACCAATTCCCTGAATATGATGCTTATTTTACATCATTCTGTGGGAGTATCTCACTAAGATGAAGCCTGAAAGCCACAAGAATGTGCTGCTTGTTTCTTGAGGGGACATGCACTTTTCACACTAAGAGACAGTCATCAGTGTTCCCTAGTAAGTCCAGGAACTGTGGTGAGAGATCATCAAACAGATTAATATAAGCTTTGCTGAGCTGTGGAACTTCCCCTCTGTTGTTCATGTCTGATGATTCACCTCTTCCAGGGGAAACTGTCATTACTTGACACCTTCAAGTGCACTGAAGGCATTTTAGGACAACAGAAAGCCAGCACCAGGGTTCAAAGCTCTGATCCTTGACCTCCTGTTTCTCTTTGCCTCTGCAAAAATTTCACTGAAATTACAGTGAACAGGGAGCTGATAAGCAGCACAGGTGCCAGAATGCAGAAGGTATGCAATGGGTGAGAGGAATATGAAGGAGGCTGCTTTTCCAGCAGCATGAAACCATTGCTCAGTGTTTTTTACAGGCACTATGAGCAGAGTCTGTTGGATGCTCTGACAGGGAAGGACTGCTCTACAGGCTCACCTGGCCTGAGCAAGGCATTACCAACTTTTTGCCACTGTTTCCACTCACTGGCAAATGAAAAGATCTTTGACTAAAGTGATCCCAGCCAGGAAAACCTAGGAAAAAAAACACAGATGAGTTAACACACTCTCAAATAATAATTGCAGAATGACTTGTAGCTGCCACCTTACTCTTCTCCTAGCTGGACAAATGCTTCACTCCTTTTCTGCCTTACCTCACTGACCAGTGCAAAAAGCCTGCTCTTTAGGGCATCCTGCTTCACTGCTGCCGCAGGAAAATATCAGCCATCTCCTTTCCCTTCTGCTCGCTGTAAATGAGAAGCAGGTCAGAGAGCTGCATGCCTCCTGCTTCCCCTGGGGCTAGCCCTCGGCTGCTAAGCTCCTGCAGCATCACTGGCTCACAGCTGTTCCCACACAAGAGCCTCACCACACCAGCACTTTTCTCTATGACCAGTAGCAGCATTTCCTGATTTTGGTTCACATTTCCACTCTCTCAGTTTACAAAGCATACTGCAAAGCTAAACATCAATCTGCCTTCACCTTCCAGCCCTAGTAACGTGCTATTCTGCTCCGACTCTTGCCTGAGTGACAAGGACTTTGTTACAAAAAAAAGTATCAAGATGAAAGTAATTCCCTCAAAACGTTTTCTGCTGTGCACGGGTGGTGTGTGGGAGAAGCAGGGGGTGACCGGTTGAGGCTATGCCTTTAAGAAAGAGACAGTTGCTGAACACTCTGGCTGAATGTTGTTGATATTTGAACAAAAACAAGATAGTCTAAACTAATTTCATTGGTAGATTGTAGAATGCAATTTAAAGTTTGGGCTCTGTTAGTTCAGTCTGGTCTGGGTTCAGGCTGGGTGCAGTCTGTGCTTCTCTGTCCTGTGGGCTGGATGGCTTCTCCTCTCTTTCTGAAGCAGGAGTGACCTTGGTTAACAAAGCTAACCAGATAAGAAAACTAATTCTTGCATTTTGCTTTGAACTAACAGAATTTTCCTCCTTAATTGCCTTTCTCTCTCTCTCTAACCCTTTTTGGGAAAAAGGAGAGGTAGGGAGGGAGAACCCCCCCTGGCCGGCTGGAGGGAAAAGGCTTTTCTGCATTGTGTTCATTGCTGTGTGTTTCTGTATATATATTGTAAATATTGTATATTTGTGTACATATTCATTGCATTCCATTTCTGCCTGTAAATGTAGCTTTCATCTGCTCTTCCGACTGAGCTAGCTGTGGTTTCTTTCTTCGTGTGTGGGGAGGGAACTTTCTCACCCCACCACACAGGGCTTGTTACCTGCATTTTGCTTCCAGAGTAAATGTTGTTTAAATTCCTCATTCTGCAGAGCAGCCAAATGCATTTCGACTTCTCATAAAATTTCCTGTTAAAATATAGGCTGGTATGTATTCTTCTAGTTCCAAAGAGTTGTTTTTGATTTGCTTTGGGGTTTGTTTTTTTTTATGCAGCAAAAGTACTGGATAGTTACAGTCTTGCTTTGTTTCCACTGATGTTATAGAAACATGTGTATATAGATATACACATAGACTCACAGAATCACCAGGGTTGGAAGAGACCTTAAAGATCACCAAGTCCAACCTGTCACCACAGACCTCATGACTAAACCATGGCACCAAGTGCCACGTCCAGTTCCCTCTTGAACACCTCCAGGGATGGTAACTCCAGCACCTCCCTGGGCAGCACATTCCAATGGCTAACAACTCTCTCTGGGAAGAACTTTCTCCTCACCTCCAGCCTAAACTTCCCCTGCAGCAGCTTGAGACTGTGTCTTCTTGTTCTGGTGTTGGTTGTCTGGGGAGAAGAGATCAACCCCCACCTGGCTAAAACCACTTTTCAGGTAGTTGTAGAGAGCAATAAGGTCTCCCCTGAGCCTCCTCTTCTCCAGGCTAAACAACCCCAGCTCCCTCAGCCTCTCCTCATAAGGCTGTGCTCAAGGCCTCTCCCCAGCCTCGTTGCCCTTCTCTGGACATGTTCAAGAGTCTCAATGTCCTTCTTAAATTGAGGGGCCCAGAACTGGACACAGGACTCAAGGTGTGGCCTAACCAGTGCTGAGTACAGGGGCACAATGACTTCCCTACTCCTGCTGCCCACACTATTCTTAAATGCAGGCCAGGATGCCATTGGCCTTCTTGGCCACCTGGGCACACTGCTGGCTCATGTTCAGCTGGCTGTCAGTCAGCACCCCCAGGTCCCTTTCTGTTTGGCAGCTCTCCAGCCACACCGACCCCAGCCTGTAGCTCTGCATGGGGTTGTTGTGGCCAAAGTGTAGCACCCAACACCCAGCACTTGGATTTGTTAAAGGTCATCTTGTTGGACTCTGCCCATCTGTCCAGACAGTCGAAGTCCCTCTGTGGGTGCTGGTCACTTCTCACGGGTAATTAGTGATAGAGTAAGGCCTCAACTTGTGACTGGGTAGGTTTAGACTGGACATTAGGGGGAAAAAAGTCACAGAAAGGATGGTCAGGCATTGGAATATGCTGCCCAGGGAGGTGATTGAGTCATCAATCCTGGGTGTGTTTAAAGGTTGTTTGGATGTGGTGCTTGGGGAGATGGTTCAGGGGTGAACCTTGTAGAGTAGGACTACCAGTTGGGCTTGGTGACCCTGAGGGCCTTTTCCAACCTGAAAGTTTCTGTGATTCTGTGGTATCTTTTCCCAGAGCAGTGATCCTTCATAGAGTACAGTTTTACGAAAGGGGCTCTCTGTGTTTTGTTTTAGAGGGCAGAAATAGTCCTTAGTCCCATCTTACTTTGAATGGAGTAAGAATGGAAAAAGAGATTACTCTTTAAGAACATAGAGATTACTTTCTGTACTGTGGAAAATAGTTAAATTTTAACTTAAATACATCAAGTTCTGTAATGTACTTCTTCTTGCCCACTGTGTTTTGCACTGGCTGTAGCCTTTCATGTAAGTTTTGTGTTGGTACACAGCTGGAGCAAATTAGGTGGTCTTTGGAGGTGTTGGTGAAAGCATAAGGAATGGAATATTTGACTGAGAGTAGCTTTCTCTTTTAGTAAAACATTTGTCTCAAATTTGTTTTTTTCTATGTCCTTGTGTTAATCCAGAGTGAAATAAAACATGACTTCTATTTTTGCTCCTCCTGTCCCTGCTGCCTGTCTTTAAGGTAAGTGATCTCCTTCATGGGATTCCCACTTATCTGCCAACAGATAAGGCTCAGAGGTTTAGTTAGTTAAACACTTCTCTTCCAAATCACAGACTGTGATTTATTGAATTGTTGGTGTTCAGAGAAGATGTCTGAGCTAGGTGCAACTCCAAGAAGCAGTCAATTGCTACCACAATTTCTGTCAGTTTTGCTGCTCTCAGCATACTGCATCTTCTTACCATTCCACTTCTTTTCACACCCATCCTTGTCAAACCTGGAGAGCTAAACAGAGCAAAGTGGAGTGGCTGCCCGCTAGGCTGTGCACGTCTGAGAACACTTGCAGTAGGACTGTGAGTAAATAGCATTAAGATGGGATGCAAACCAGCCAGGCCAGAAGTGCACAGTGATGGCTCCTGCTGACTCTCAGGGAGTAAATCTCTGATGGCAGACCCTTTATGGCTGGATGTGTGTAAGATTCTGGTCTTCCCATTTTAATGTGGCACCGTTTTGGAATGATATCCAGGACCAGAAGTGGTGATTGCAGCTTGTTATAAGCTGATCTAAGTTCATATATAAGCAGATGAGCTCCACTCCAGAGATCATAGAGAAATTATTTCATTCCCTTACTGGCGGTTGTAGCACACTGGCTGTAGAAACCAAACTGTCTTCCACTCTCAGAACAGAGTTGAATCACAGAAGCTGGATGAGGGGGAATTGGCTAGTGCTGTCCCTCTGGATTCAGGGAAGTCAATGTTTTACTTTTCCCCTGGACTGAGAAGAAAGCTGGTGAAATGTAATTCTAGTCTAATGTCATCTAGTGGGGCAGTATCTGTATTTCTGTGGGGTATCTGCAGAAGCACCCTATTGTCACACCTGGGGGGCAAGTCTTCAGACTTCACCTCAGCCAAGTAGTTATCAAAAATTCACCAGTTCTTTCCATCCAGGATCAGATATCTCCAGATGCAGCTGAGAAGCAACTACAGCTCCCCTCTACAGACAGACAGGCCCACAGGGAAGCAGCTTCTTCACCTCATTAGTGGTGTGGAAATTAAAAAACCAATACAAAACACTTTCAAGTAATCTCCAAATACCTTTGTTCCACTACACATTGTTTGCTTTTGTTTTGCTTGTTGGGTTTGGGTTTTTTTCTTTTTCCTAATGATTTTTCCTGTATGATTCAGGCAACTTCAGCTGAAGGATATCAAAAGCAACTTGCTGTCAAATCTTGCTCTGATGTACTGCATGCACCCAGAAACCACACCACTCTCCTAAGCCCCAGTGTTGCTACACTAGTAAAGTCAGGAACCAAACATGTCACTGCAAGCATTCATTGCAGCTTTTCCTCTACAGGAAGGGCAAAACCAACCTGTTCTGTTGTACAAGAGATCATTACAGAGGTATTCATCCTCAAGATCAGCACAACAGACCACAGATGAATTGTCTATTTAGTTATATGACATCCCCAGCCAAAGTAGTGCATGCTACTGCAACAGCTGTGGATGGGAAAAGTTTCTGTATTAATTTGGCTCATGAAAATATATTCATGTAGTTGGCATATATCTAATGTCATCTGCCTTCAGATCCATGTCTGGACATCAGCAGAGTGAGATTTGTCTTCCTCCATTCTCCAAAGACCTTGAGAAGTTTTGGAAGTCTTTGAAATACTTTGCATAGCTTAATGTTATAATGAAAAGTGACCTTTTTACCTCCACAGCATTCAGACACTTGGACCCTATCTGGCAAATACAGATCTATGTTAGAGATTTCATCGGGATGCTTAGACTTGGCCATCCTTCAGGCAGCATTAATCTTGTGCTGATCTCACTCAAAGGTAAGAACCTGTGGAAGGGCAACACATTCAAGACAGCTTTGGGGGTTTTTTGGTTGGTTGGTTTGGGCTTTTTTTCTGTACAGTTCAGTGACTGCACAACCATTTCAGATGTCCTCAGAGAGAGACAGCATTCTGCCCCTGCTCCCCCATATTTGATCTGCTCTGCTATATCCTGCAGTGTGTTCGGTGTGGAAAGCCCAGCCACCAACTTAAAGGGCTCTGCTCTGCCCTAGAACAGTATTTAATGTATCTTAACCTTTTTTTCTGGTCAAAATGCATAGTCTAATAAGGAAGTATAAGAGGAAAGCTAAAGGCAAAACTCAGTTCTCAGTTTTCCACAGTGCAATGAATTTTTACCTAGATAAGACAAAGGGAACGCCACAAATACAAATATTTCCCCTTTCTTGCTGTTTCACTGATTCATGAATTGTAGAAAGAAAATGCCTAGTTATTTTGTTAGATGTGACTTCCAATCTCCCCAACTAGCCTTCAGCTAACCTAAACTCCTACCATTTTCATTTTAATCCATGAAATAAAGTGAAAATAGTCAATAATTGGGGAAAACCCCACAGGATTTAAAGCTTTTCCTTTGGAAACTACTATGTAAGCTCATCTCACAAGGATCCCTAGGAAGAAGAGCCACTCTTTAGTCTCTACACTGTTTGAATTTACAGCCTAAAGCATATTTTCTTTTCCCAACAACACTGCTAGAATTTAAGATGCATCTTTAATTGGTTTAATGGAGCCACAAGGTATTACATTAGACAGCTTTTTCCTAGTTCACAGAGGTCATATTGACATGTAACTTGTGGTATTTCCTTGTTTTCATGATAAGATAAAACAAAGGGGAAGTGTTCAGTTCCAGGTGAGTGGGAGAGGGCACAAGAAATGGGAAGAAGATAAGAGTGTTTGATGCAGGTGGGAATTTATCAAGCAGTGTCTCTTTGCACTCAGGCAGCAATTGCATAGGAATCTGCCTGCTTATAGCATCTCAGTCTTCCTGCTCCTGGTTTAAGACTGCAAGAAAACAGGAGTGATATAGTGAAATAATGAACAGTTGAATCAGCAATGTCTCTTTTTGAACACCATAAGGCTGTAGCAGGTTTTACTAATACATATGGAAAGATGCTGGGGTCACTCCCAGTCAGCTCTTATGTTAGAAGAGCAGAATAAATGCAAGTAAATGCCACTAGTGAATGGTTTTCAGTTCCATCCCCCTAGCATTCTGTAGCCTTTAAAAAATTAGATTGGATTTTAACAACAGGATGTAATTTCATTGTTTTTCAGCAAATTCATAAATCTTCCCTGTTCCATGAAGTGTCATATGCCTCTGGTCTCTTCTACACCAGTGCTTAAGGCAACCCTGACTAGCAGTGACAGGCAATAGTCCATCAGTGTTTACTACTGTCCTAGCTGAGCACAGCTAATAAATAGTGCAAGGTTCACAAGGTTCCTTTATTCCAGATTTCACCTTCCCACTGGGAATAATTGCTCTTGAGCCTTTTCTGCAGCTTGTGGAGAGCTGAAAGCATTCTGTCAGTCTTTTGCTTAGGATTTTTTAGCCAACTCATGGCTGGAAGGTATAGACTGGAGCTCATGGTTAATAGCATGCATGCTAAAGGTGGTTCCTAGAGTGGTTTCTAGTGGCTAGCTGTAATGAATCAATCAATGGTCTGGATGAAAGTGTGCCCTCAGTGAGTTTGCAGAAGACAGCAAGTTGGCTGGGAGTGTTGATCTACTTTCAGGGTAAAGCTTTTCAGAGGGATGTGGAAAGGCTGGATCAGTGGGTTAAGGCCAGTTGTATGAAGTTTAAAAAGGCCAAGTGTTGGGCCCTGCACTTGTGTCACAACAACCCCATGCAATGCTGCAGGCTGGGGTGAGAGTGGCTGGATAGCTCCCAGTGGAAAGGGACCTGGGAGTATTGGTCAACAGTTAGCTGAATATGAACCAGCATGTGGCCAGGTGGCCAAGAAGGCCAATGGCATCCTGGCTTGTATCAACTATAGTGTGGCCAGCAGGACTAGGGAAATGATTGTTCCCCTGTACTCAGCACTGGTGAGGTTTCATCTTGAATGCTGGGTTCGGTCTGGGGCCTCTTACTGCAAGAAAGACATTGAGATGCTGGAGTGTGTCTGGACAAGGATAATGAAGCTGGTGAAGGCTCTGGAGAGCAAGTCTGATGAGTGTCTGCAGGATCTGGGGTTATTTAGTCCAAAGAAAAGGAGGGGAAACGTTATTGCTCTCTGCTACTACCTGAAAGGAGGTTGCGGTGAGGTCACAAGTGATAAGACAAGAGGCAGTGTCCTCAAGTTGCACTGGGGGGGGGTTTGAATGGTGTCCAGGGCTCATCACGAGATCTAAGACAAAATGCAACTCCTTTGTTGCTGCTACAGCATTTCTTACTTGTTTGTTTGGACATCACATGGTTTAGTATTTCCACACACAGCTTATCAAATTCTCAAAATAATTCCCTTACAACCAGTTCCAATTCCCTTACTAGTGGACTATTTCTGAATAGGTAAAACAGCTGAAATGGATATTAGAGAGAGAAACAGAGTTTCTTCTTGAGATCTAACCAAGAGAATAATGTTACTTTATGATATGGTAATAGCTAATGTTGAAATGTATTACTGCCTACAGGTAAACCACCTGCATTACTTTAATGCAGCACAATCATTTCTGTGTTTGTTAGATCATATTAAGAAGATATCTGGATGAGTTTCAGTTAGGGTTGGAAGGGACCACAAGGATCACCTAGTTCCAACCCCCCTGGCGTGGGCAGGGACACTCTACACTAGATCAGGCTGGCCAGAGCCTCATCCAGCCTGGGCTTAAACACCCCCAGGGATGGGGGTGAACCCACGATGACTTGCAAGTCATTACCTCTGTGAACAGTCTACTGAGGTTTCAATTCTAGTGCCTCAATATTTGCAGAGATACAAAACCACTGCTAATAATTTTTCAGTGTGGAGATGTGACCACTGCTAGTAATTTTTCAGTGTAGATATGTATACATGATTTTGCAAACTGGGGGTCTGGATAAATGACCAAAAGAAGTGATTTGTCTTGTTTATTTTGTGTCAAGCTTGGGCAAGATGTTCTGTGAATCTTGAGCAAAATATTTTAGATTTAGAGGAAAAATATTTTACTGGGGGAAAAAAAAGTATTATTGTCGATATCCGGCATGTTAATATCTAGTCAAAAACTCACCAGCATATTCTTCAGACCTTCTAGTAAAGCAGTCTACTTTCTGAAGAGTCACTAGCCCTAGGAGGAGAGGCTGAGGGAGCTGGGATTGTTTAGCCTGGAGGAGAGGAGGCTCAGAGGAGACCTTATTGCTGTCTACAACTACCTGAAGGGAGGTTGTGGCCAGGAGGGGGTTGGTCTCTTCTCCCAGGCAACCAGCACCAGAACAAGAGGACACAGTCTTAAGCTGCACCAGGAGAAGTTTAAGCTGGAGGTGAGGAGAAAGTTCTTCCCAGAGAGAGTTGTTGGCCATTGGAATGTGCTGCCCAGGAAGGTGGTGGAGTCACCATTCCTGGAGGTGTTCAAGAGGGAACTGGACGTGGCACTTGGTGCCGTGGTTTAGTCATGAGGTCTGTGGTGACAGCTTGGACTTGACGGTCTTTGAGGTCTCTTCCAGCCTTGGTGATTCTGTGATTCTGTGTGTGATTCTTTACACCCTTAAGAGGTGATTCTCTACCATATCCTACTCCCTGTGATGGAAGTCTCCTTGGTGGAATGTGATTCTGAGCATTAAGGGTTAAGTTTTTGGTAAAATGTGTTGTTTTAAGTTTCCCAGTGAGTCATCTTGCAGTGCATTGCATCGAGGTGCATCAGTCATGTAGCTTTATGTCTTGGAGTCATGAAGTCACCTAATGAGATGTGACTGACACTATCTGACATGACAAGTCACCCAGGAAGGTGCAAGAAAACAAACCCCAAGAATTTCTGAAAAATTCTGGTTAAAGCTGCTGTCTCTTCCCATGTTTTGTTTCATGTTGCACTGGGGAATATCTGTCTTATAATGGATAGGGCAAGGGAAAATACATGAAAAGATTTTTCTGACCAAAAAAAAAAACTAGCAAACAAGCAAGCTATTGTCATCTGGGCACAATAAAACTTACACAAAGTGTTCCTGCAGTCTTTTCACAGTGGAAGCCTTTGGGAACATTATTTCTCTGTGGCTGTGAGAAGCTGGAGAGCCACAAGACTCATCACACAAAGCTCAAGTGCTTTTGTAACCTGGGGACAAACATGTGCACGTGGGTGCAGAAGTGCTTTTGGCAAGACCCACTAAAGAATTTTGACACCTATGTAACTTTACAGAGTCATGAGGTGTTGGGTGACAGGTTGGACTTGATGACCTTTGAGGTCTGTTCCAACCTTATTGATTCTATGGCTTCCAAAATTATTATTTTTAAGGAGTGTATCCACATGGTTCTGCTTCATGGGTAGAAATCATAAACTCTTTCAGGGATGGCTGCAGATAGTATCACTCTCAAGACAGGGATTTATGTCTCTGAGCAACCTGACCTAGTGTGAGGTGTCCCTGCCCATGGCAGGGGGTTTGGAACAAGATGATCCTTGAGGTGCCTTCCAACCCTAACAATTCTATGATTCTATAGGTGCTGAAGATTTCTTCTACTCACACAAGCCAACTCTGGCACATTAATACTGGAGCAGGCTGCCCAGGGGGGTTGTGGAGTCTCCCTCTCTGGAGATATTCAAAACTCGCCTGGATGCGTTCCTGTGTAATCTGGTGTAGGTGACCCTGCTCTGGCAGGGGGGTTGGACTGGATGATCTTTCAAGGTCCCTTCCAGCCCCTGAAATTCTGTGAGCAAAAAAGGCTCCTCTCATAGTAGAGGTCTCTCTACCTCTGCCTCAGTACCGTGATCAGGATACACCACAGCATATTCACAGGGCTTCTAAAGTTGTTCTCAGGATGAAATTCAGCCTTCTTCCACTGCATCCTTGCCTGAGCATCTACACACACAGGCTGTAAATCCTTCTACACATGCCTCTATTAAGCGTGTTTCTCAGTTCTCCTGAAGTGCTGCATAACTGGAAATGTCCTACAAGTTTATGCTAAGAAGAGTTCAGCTCCAACTTGGTCTTGCAGTGGAGTTCTCTTTGTGAATGATATTTGATAGCTTTATTTAAAAACTGATTTGTAAGAGTTATGTAACTTCAACATGATGACATGCTTGAAAGAGGTCTATGAGAATTCAAACAGCATAAGATATAATAGAAAAGAAGATATCTTGAGAGGTTAGGCAGGTTGGGTTTTGATTACTTTAATGCTTATGGTAGTCATTAATAAAAACCTGAAGAAGCCTTACAGAGGAATTTCTATGTGCTAAGAAAATTATCCCATAATTAAGTGCTCAGGTCCTAGTGCCTGTGATCTTATTCTCCATAGCCTTTTCCCAACACCTCATTTCTCTCTCATTGGATTTAAGATGGGGAGGAAAACATAAAGGTATAATGTGTAAATACAAAGGTGTAAAATTCAGGTTTCTGCAGCCAGGCTATGAGAAAGCAACATTCAACAAACAAAGTTAATTTTTTTTGTTGTTGAATTAAATGCAGATTTTGGAGCTCAGTTTGGAGCTGATGGTTTGTGCCATGTAACAGGTTTGTGCTAGAGCAGCCTCTCAAGAAGCCAGAAACTGAGCCCAGCTGAGCTATCAGCTTTCGAGAAGCTGGCTTTCATTTTGCTTCTGCAGTATTTATGTCCTAAGCCTCCTGTTTCAAGCACAGGAGGAGAAGCAGCTGTTTAAAATTAGAACAGTACACATGTTAACAAGTAACTGTACATCCACTAGCAAAAGCATGGGGATGTGCTAGAAAACAAGTCCTTTAAAACTCCTTTGGTAGCATTGGAAGTTGTTGATGTCTGAGAGCTTCACGTTTCCAAGCTTTCCATGTTTTCCAGGCAAGACTTTTCTGCCCATTTCCTAACTCCATGCCTGGCATGGAATTAACCCACCAGCTAGCTGGACAAATAACGAATAAGCAAAGATGACAGCTTCCTGGATTGGCTCTGAATATCCCTAATTTTGGGGGTAGGCATTGGCACAGAGCATCCTGGTTTAGGCAAGTTTCTGTGATGGGGACTATGTTCCCATGTAGTGTGCAACACTGGAAACCTCCAGCTTTTATTTTCATCCAAGTGTAAAGGAGTCTTGTGAGTCTGTAATGTGCCCTACCTGTGACCAGAAGGCATGGGGGAGGCTAGCTTGTAGGGCCAATGCTCCTGAGTTTGGGGATGTTTTTACTTCCACTGAGAGAGGAGAGCATTACCTATTCTTAGTCCTTGCACTGCCCTGGTTGTGTTTGGACAGTTCCATATCCTTACCTGCTATGGGAGGCCCCTTTCCAGCTCACAGGGTTGCTTTGTCCTCAGAAAGACCCTCACAGTCTCATCTTCCCCCAGGGACTGGAAACCTGAGACTGTGAGCCTGCAGCTCCCAACGGGAAGAATATCACATTAACCTGGAATGATAACCTGGCCAGCCTTGTTTCCCTTGGGGTCTCTTACAAGATATTATTTCAACCTGTGGTCTCCTCAGTATTGAGTGTCAGCAGCATCCCATCTGACCCTCTCTGTTTCCATATATCCTCAAAGTTAGTCACCACTCTAATCTTCCTTTCTACTTCCCGTGGCCCCCCCTTTTATTCTCACAGCAGCCCTGTGCCTGATGAATCTGTGTGTTCTTGGGCTGAATTTGTTATTCCTTGCATTTCCTAAACTCAGCCCCTCAAAAAGTAGGAATAAGTGCATTACACTTCCCAACTGACTGCAGAGTGCCTGTTCTGCATGCTTAAAAACACCTCCCTGGAGTTTTCTGTTTAAATAGAAAACATACAAATAAAGCACTGTCAGGTGGAAGTAAAAGGCATTTTGTGGAGGACGGATGAAACCCATTAGTGAGACTGATTCTGCTCTCCTTTTGTTTAAGTCACAGGCAGAAGATTTTCTTTTGAGACAAGTTCCTTTTGTTTAAGTCACAGGGAGAAGGAGATTTCATTTTGAGGCAAGTTCCTGACTACTCCTAAGCAGCACAGTATTGTCCAAAGGAGTCTCTCCAGAAAGCTATGGTTACATTACTTGCTACTCTGACAAGAGGCTGGAGGAAATAATAAGGCTAAGCTTCATGTTGCTCTTTCAGCTTCCTTAAACTCTGTTTTTCATGCATGATACAGTGATCACTATCTGCAGGAACACAGCATACTCACAGAAGTAGTTATGAATAGCTGAAGCCCAGCATAACAAATTGAAGTAGCAACCTTCATTATTCTGAAAAAAAAAAGAAGTATGCAAATGGAATTGTTTTTATTCTCAACCCCCCCCCAACAATTAAATAAAATGAGACCTTTCTGAATTAATTTGTGTATGTTTCTATTTTCAGACTGGATTGTTTAATTCTGTTTACAAATGTTTGGCTTTTGTTCCTGCGCTTCGCTGTAAGTTCCCCACCCCCCTCCCCTCATTTTCTTCCTCCCTTAGAAAGCCATGAGGCAACCTATTTGTTTAAACACTTATGTTTTCCCCTCAGTAAATCATCAGATGATCTATTGCCTTCATAATCTTTACTTAAAACCCCAAAATATCCACATGGGTGCACAGCATTTGGCTAATTAATTTCTGATAATTTGCAACGCTAACAGCCAGCTGCCAGGGGCTTGGGTGACTGTTAATCTGAGGAAGGAGCCGTAGTGAAATGATTGGAGATCTGCTCCTGCTGGTTACCAGATAAATTATTCTTGTGACAATGTCACTAGGTTAATTAATTCAATTAATGACTCCCATTGCAATGTTTTTCTTTGTCTTGTTCATTTGCCACAGGCTGCTGAACAGGTACTCCTCTGGATGTGTTCTGAAGTTATGTCACAGATAAGGGGTAATGTAGCATTTTTATTTCTAATCCTGAAGTGTTTTAACTCTTACATGAAGGTTAGTAGCTCTGAATTACACTGGAAATCAGCTTGTTTTCTCTTGTTCTTAAATGGAAGCAATCAAATACCCTTTGCTTTACTATTTTCAGAGACAGCTGTGATTTTAAGTCATTTTAATGTAGATCTTCTTTACATGTCCTTAAAGGAAACAAAACTCAGTGTGGAAATTTGCTCTTCAAGTGCCATGAACTGGGTGTTTGCTTTCTTCCTTGAAAAGAATTACCAAGTCTGATCAGACTCAGGTGCAGAGTAGAGTTAGAGTGAGTTAGAGTTAGAGTGAGTTTAGAGTTAGAGTGAGTTAGAGTTATGAGTGAGTTAGAGTTAGAGTGAGTTAGAGTTAGAGTGAGTTAGAGTTAGAGTGAGTTAGAGTTAGAGTGAGAGTTAGAACAGAATAGAATTAACCAGTTGGAAGAGACCTTTGAGATCATCATGTCCAACCTATCATCCAACACTATCTAACCAACTAAACCATGGCACCAAGCACCCCATCCAGTCTCTTTCTAAACACCTCCAGTGATGGTGACTCCTCCACCACCTCCCTGGGCAGCCCATATCTGTCTTACCATCCTAGCTATCTACTTCCAAGTTCAAGAGGCAGAAAGATGCATCTTAGTCTGGCAGATTTTTTTATCAGGGAAAAAGTGAAAGGAAAAATACTTCCAAAAGGGAAGCATGGAAAATCTCAGAGACACCCCATGAGAGTCTCAAGAGCCCTCAGTCCTGAATGTCATCTCATTTTTCTGAGCAGAACTAGAAGAATTTGGAGGTTGTGCTTTTAAAAGCATACCCATCACTTCTTCCTTTAGTTCATACAAAACTGTGAATAAACCACAGAGCAAACAATGAAGTGGGAATGAAAGTCAATTTTTCTTTCTCAGGAGCAAACCACAGGCAAAGCATTGTGACATTCATCCAGGTTGTTCTCTCTCTGATCTGGATTTTCATCACCACCACTTGGACTTCCAGCAGATGAATCTGGATTAACACTATACATTGCTACTTGTACTGGTCACCCTGTGGCCTTCTGTGTGCACTCTACTCTGTTTACCATTCAGAGTTTTAATTTTATTCCTTCTCTTGAACATGAGCAGAAAGCAAGTTGAATTTGAATTCAAATCTGGAAATAAACTGGAGGAGGTTGTAAATCCAAATCCCACTGACACTGAGGTTCTGCTCTGGTAGCTGTTCTGTGCTAGTCCCTACTTAGTATGTGAGTAAATCAGATTTAGAGTAATTTTTAATCATCTGGGTGTCTCAATTAAACCCAGGGAAGACTATAAAAGGCTTCCAATGAAAGTTGCATCTTGCCCTGCAGCAAGGGCACTGCAGCAACCTGATAAACCTGGAGGAAAAATGTAGTGAGGAACAATTTGAGGGGAAAATGTAGTGAGGAACAATTTGAGCTATTAGAAGGAGATACTTCTGGTTATTAATACCACTCAAAAAGCTGAGGAAATGTGATAGCTGATGTTACTGGTGCAATAAAGGTGTCCACGTGGAAAGTTGCCTCCCTCTGAAGTGTTGGTGAGAGCTGCATGCCTCATTCATTCTGCATAGGTTTATCTGGCATTTTAGGCTATATTTTCAAACTGACTTCACAGCAGCTCTCTCTCCCGTGCCACATCAGCCTTGCTGAATCGTGGGTGCACGGGTCAGCCTCTCCTTCACAGGTGAGCTAAGGGCTGTGGTTTGTGAAACATCTGCTCTTGCTGAAGCAGAGACACACTTGAACAGCCTGTTCAGGGAGAGAAGAGGGCACTCCACAGGTTAACTGCTGAGCGCTGTGCTTTGCAAAGCCTGTCGTGAAGTTTATGGCATCTTTTGGCACTTGTTATGTAATGAAAGACTATTATCCCCTTAAAGGGGAAATCACCACGTGCTTTTCTTCAAATTAATTCCAACATATACTTTTTAAATAGAAACACTCCGGTGTTTCAGGTCAGGGTCCTTTACCAGAAGCAGCTGCCTAGACAAGCTGCACAAGAGAAGCATAATTTGAGCTGTCATTTCCCTGCAGTAAATGCTTTCTTTTGTCTCTAGGAGCTGAGTGATAGAAATCAGGATATGTAAATTTGAGCAATGGATCTTAATTATGAGCAGCAGGTGTCTGTGCAAGAGTGCTCAGGTGAGGGGGGGGGGAGTGGGTCTTACGGCTACTGTGACTTGCTTGTTGTCAGCGTACAAGGGAGGACTACAACCTCCAATTAATTATCCACATTAATGAGCTCAGCCACCCAAGTGAAAGGAGAGTGCCTTGTTTGCTGCTCCAGCTAAATCTTCTCAGCAGACCGTGGTCTAAAAAACAGTTATGCATCTCAGCCTCTGAAGAGCACAAACAGTCAGCAGTAAGGATTAAATTACCATGATAAACCCTGAGAAATCCATTTGTGGGAGTAGAGACTATAATGAATAATCCTGTCAGAGAAATTAAGTGTCTGATGAACATTTCCTTAAGATGTCTTGACCAGAGGAGCATCTTCCCAGTAGATGTGAAGAGGTAATGCTCTTGACTTTTCACTGATTTAAAAACAGCTAATTATGATGCCTTTTTTTTTTTTTTAATGTCAGCACATCATTCATCACACTGAAAGAGTTAAGGTGAGCTGGGAGATGGAATTAATACATAGTGTAACAAGCAGATCACTGTTGGACTGTAGCATCTCAGTCTTGTGTCTGAGCAGGCACAGATAAGGGTAGGCAGACAGGAATGATGCCTCTAGACCAGGTGCAGTCCACACTTCCTTCAGTCTGACCCCTAATGTGAGTGGGTAATTCACTTTGCACACCCATTCAACCATGGCTTTTCTCCAAGGCTGTTAATATCTTACCATTTATTGTAAAATGGAGCATTATTAGTGGTTTGGTTTTATTTTGTTGGGATTTTTTTGCTGAAACTACCAATCTGCTTTGTAAGCAAATACATAAAGTGAAGCTACACTTCGTGGTTTGAGCTGATTAAAGGTCTTGTTGCTGTGTGAAAGAGTGGTGCTCTGGCCCTGGGTGTGTGATGCTGCTCTTAGTGTTGGCTCTGACACACCTGACACTCTGTACTGAGCCAGTTCAACTTGCAGACCGACAGAAAGCTAGCCCAGAAAACATAGCAGGTGAATGAGAGTTTCCTTTCTCCCCTTGGTGTAAGACCATCCCTTTTCCCCCCACCACAGACATCATAATACTTTTTAATTAAGACAGCTGAAGTAGTAACAGACAGGAGCCCCCCATGTAGACAGTGAGGACTGCTCTGTCACCTGGATCAAATATGCCCATCAAGTGTTTTTTTCCCCTTGTATTTGCCTCCTGTTTCTTGAACTGATGAGCTTAGACCCTGTACCATACCCGGGATAACCCAGGGGTTATTATATAACTCCTGGCTGGGAGCAGACTGTTTGCAGCCCTTCAGTCGTCTTCCCAACCGTTCCTCCCCCCCTGCCCACCCCCTTCCAACTGTGGCATATCTAAGCAGACATATGGCCCCTCATTATGCATTGTTCCACACCTTGTGTGGCCACTGATGTTGGTGCAAAGTGGGTGTTAAACAGCATCATTCTTCTGTGGCAGTGTTTTTACACCCCCTTGGTAAATGATTATGTGAGGTCCAGAGAATAAACTGACACCCCAATACACCACAGAGCATTTTTCTACAGTCTGGGTCACTGTAGTTTGAAGAAATCAAAGTCTTTTCTCCTTTGAGAAATAAAATGGAGACTCAAAGAAACAAAACCTGTAGAAGTGTAATTGTGTGAAGGGAGGTCTTTTGGCCAGATTATAGCAGAATACTTAATGGATGACCTCACATGTCAAACTATATATAGTCAAATAATTATTAAACAAACCTGCTTTGCTTCTCTAGCTCTAGTGCTTCTCTCAAATCAGGAGCCCCAGTTTGCTTTTTCAGTGGAAACCTACATATGGGTGCAAGTGAAGATGGAATCTTCTATCCATTTGTAAACCTTTCCACAACCAGGAATATTCTGAGTAAGAAGTGAAGCATCTCTACTTGTGCGGAGGAAATGTTGTTACACAATGCAGGACAAAGCAGTCAAGCCACTTTAAACAGGACAAATGAAGGAAGCTTCAAGGTAGGATCAGCTGTTTATTTATACCATTGTCTCCTTGTTTCCCACACAAATATATTCTGTGTTTAAAATTTATAAAGCTGGGCAAGCCCTTCTCACGCTGTTCTCAGTAAATATGCTCACTGCATCTCTCTGAGGGCTACTGACAAATAGGTTCTTGTTGTCTAACTTTCTCTCTGCCGAGGTTAATGATTAAGTGGTTCAGAAGGTTAATTCCTGGAGATAGTGTTGTCTTTGGCTTGAACAGATGTTGGTAGTGCTTTAATGTGGTTATCAAACTCTGCTGCCCTTCATTCTTTGCTCCTTCCAGTCCTGGGTATTGTTCACCAATGCATTCCAGGCCCACACTATGGAGATCCAGCGGAGCTGAACATACCATCGCATTACCACTGCAGAGCATCGGCTTTCCTGAGGTCACACTGCATAATGCCAATATATAGCACATAAACTGATAACAACAGTCTTGATCTTAAAAGATTTGTAAATATTTGTGTATGCATAAAGATACAGAATACCTTTTGAGACTCTCATGAACCATCTGTAAAGCCACTCACTCTGTCTTTGTATCGCCAAATCTCTCAATAACCTTTATAGAGCAGTGCATCATTCTCCCTCCTTCCCTCAGAGCCTCATATCTTGTTAAATGATATGAATCTCAGGGTGTCTGGAGTAATCTCTTGTGTAATCAGTGCCTTTAACAGCCTGTTAAAACATGTGGGCTGGACCAATTTTACAGTGCTTGAAGCTATGTCATTACAGGAGTCGGGGATATGCCTAGAAGTCCTTTATTCTCACATCCACTCTGTCGCAACCATCCATTAGTATCTTGTGGTTAGGTGATAGGAAGAGCAGTGTCAAGAATGCCTTTACCAGGCAGCCTTGCAAACACCTCCTGCTCTTTCCAACAGGCTGCTTTAGACCTGCTAACAGGAAAGCTGTTAGACTAAACTGCATCTGGCTTCACTCTGTCTGGATAGGAAAATATGATTTTAGGGTTTGCATTGATTTTTTTTCTTGTTATGGTTTTCTTTTTTAGCCTCACAAGCTCACAAATTGCATCCAGATCCAACAGAGTATAAAGCACTGTGTTTTAACTGAGAATTACTGCTAACATCTTGGAGTTAAATGGCTTATGAAATCAGGGCATTTTCCAAGAGCCTGTTTTTGCAATGTGGAGATATTTGTAAAATCAATTCACAGTTGCAAGGAGAAGCTGGATCCTGTGACCAAAAAAACCACCCAAACCCCCATGCTGGTACTTTAATAATAGTACACAAAAATAATGCATTTCGTGAAAAGTAGCTTTATCATTTCTAGAAGCAGTCCTTCAAAGCATGAATTTTAAGCCAGCCTCATGGTGGAATTCATCATATTTGAATGTCAATGCTGACGATGCCAGAAGTGAATCATCATCTGGTCATCATTATATATGAAACTGTAAATGAGAGGAACTGATGGTTTGCTTTTCTTTCATGATCACAGAATCACCAAGGCTGGAAGAGACCTCAAAGAACATGAAGTCCAACCTGTCGCCACAGACCTCACGACTAAACCATGGCACCAAGTGCCATGTCCAGTCCTCTTAGCACCTCTAAGATGGTGACTCCACCACCTTCCTGGGCAGCACATTCCAATGGCCAACAACTCTCTCTGTGAAGAACTTTCTCCTCACCTCCAGCCTAAACTTCTCCTGGTGAAGCTTAAGACTGTGTCCTCTTGTTCTGGTGCTGGTTCCCTGGGAGAAGAGACGAACACCCTCCTGGCCACACCCTCCCTTCAGGTAGTTGTAGAGAGCATAAGGTCTCCCCTGAGCCTCCTCTTCTCCAGCTAATCAATCCCAGCTCCCTCAGCCTCTCCTTGTAGGGCTTGTGCTTGAGGCCTCTCCCCAGCTTTGTTGCCGTTCTCTGGACACATTGATATTAAACTTGTAGCTGATGAATCTGCATCCCTACCCAGCAGAGCTGTGTGAGAAAGCTCTGCCCTTGTCATGTGCACTCCTGACTCCCAGCAATGCTGAGCAGCACCATGCTCTGTTTTAAGTTCCACCATGGAGTCTGTAGATGTAAACCTGCTGGAAAACATCGATTGCACATGATCACAGGCTTATGGCCACCACCGTTGCCACAAATGCAATACTTGGGTTTAACTTGTCCTCATCCTGAGAGACTTCAAACATATTGTGCATGAGGGCTGTTCTGCATACATTCTTTAGTGTTTCAACTGAAGCTGTGCCACGGGGCAGAAAGGAGTGAAAACTCCCAAGGCCAGAAAAAAGAATGAATGAATAATCACAGTATGAGGTGCTTCTCTGGGGACGGAGTGCTAGGTCCCTCTATGCCCCACGACTCTTCACAAGGAGTTAATTTGGTTTTGTGTCAGATAATCTTTCAGCTGAAGGCATCTTTGCTTGCTTTTGTTTTTATCCACGGGCGTCTCATTAAAGAACAATTTGTAGCCCATTCAGTCGTAGTCTGCAGCAAGTGCTTTTATAATCTCATTGCATAAATCTCTTTTATTGTTGTTGTTATTATTTATTTGTGCTGGATTTAGGATGGATCCCACTTGTGCAAGAGAACGTGGGTATGGCTGTATCTGTTGAGTTCTCAGTGGTGTCCTGTGTGGTGGCACCAGTTCCTCCTACAGCCAGCAATCCCTCCCCAGAAGGGTCTTGGCTTCCCCTTTTTTTTTTTTTTCCTTTCTTTCTTTTTTTTCCAGCTGCATCACTTCAGCTGATCTTTGTCAGCCTGTGATTGATTAGAAACTTCTCCCGCATTGTCTTTCCCTTTCTCTGTCACTTCCAACTGATGAACGTGCTATCTCTGCTTTTGCTCCTTACTTAAGGCTCGTTATATTTGCTGGTGGTGTTACAAAGGCACCGCTCAAATTTAAGGGCTCAGCGTACCAAGGGCTGGAGGCATTCAGAGCTCTGAGAGATTCCAGTCTCAGGAATAAGCCAGAGTGGGCCATAAAGCAGCAAAGGTAACTGCTGGTTAAGTTGTGCAGCTCAGATTTCACTGGGCAAAGTCTTCCTTAGCGTTCTTCC
>CM037644.1:24605973-24663772 GCA_015227895.2 Colaptes auratus
TATTGTGTTGATGACCTGCTGGAGATGAATATGTCTGTCAAAGCTCTGCAAGATTTGGTCACCACACGTCCTGAGGGAAAGCAGTGAACAAATGGCTGTTAGCTCTATCCCTCATAAGAGGTGCTGGGGTAAAGGGTTAGCCTGGTAACTTTTGTCCTGCTGAATTTCACAGTCTCACAGTATCACCAAGGTTGGAAGAGACCTCAAAGATCGTCGAGTCCAACCTGTCACCATAGACCTCATGACTAGACCATGGCACCAAGGGCCACGTCCAGTCCCCTCTTGAACACCTCCAGGGATGGTGACTCCACCACCTCACTGGGCAGCACATCCAATGACGAATGACTCTCTCAGTGAAGAACTTTCTCCTCACCTCAAGCTTAAACTTCCCTTGGTGCAGTTTGAGACTGTGTCTCTTGTTCTGGTGCTGGTTGCTAGAGAGAAGAAGCCAACCCCTTCCTGGCTACAACCTCCCTTCAGGTAGTTGTAGAGAGAAATGAGGTCTCCCTTGAGCCTCCTATTCTCCAGGCTAAACAACCCCAGCTCCCTCAGCCTCTCCTCACAGGGCTTGTGCTCAAGGCCTCTCACCAGCCTTGTTGCCCTTCTCTGGACATGTTCAAGCATCTCAATGTCCTTCTTGAGGGGCCCAGAACTGGACACAGTACTCAAGGTATAGCCTAACCAATGCAGAGTACAAGGGCACAATGACCTCCCTGCTCCTGCTGGCCACACTATTCCTAATGCAGGCCAGGATGCCATTGGCCTTCTTGGCCAGCTGGGCACACTGCTGGCTCCTGTTTAGGCAGCTGTCAATCAGCACCCCCAGGTCCCTCTCTGTTTGGCAGCTCTCAGCCACTCCGACCCCAGCCTGTAGCACTGCCTGGGGCTGCTGTGGCCAACGTGCAGCACCCAGCACTTGGATTTGTTGAATGCCATCTGGTGGACTCTGCAATTTCCAGACAGTGCATGACTGAAATGATGGAAGCACCAACTCAATTCTTAATTTCAACTTGAATTCCAACTGAATTCTTAATCCCAACTCTTCCAGTTCTCAGTCACTGAACTTTGTAAGATCTTCTTTGTACTGAGACTGTCAAGAAAAAGCAGAACAATCTGCACAAGGCACATCCAAGAGTCTCAGAAACTAGGAGATGAAACATACAGTGTCTTGTATAACATTTGGAAGGAGGGAGGCTTGTTTGGGTGTGTACTTTGCTTCTCATGATTTCTAACTCAGACTCATGATTTAATGTGAATGCCACGATATTTCAGGCCTGACTCACTCCCCCCCCCCCCCCCCCCCCCCCCCCCCAATGTTTGCACTGTAAATTGTCCTGACTGCCACTAAGCATAAGCCCTGGGCAAAGTGTGACCCAAAGCTCTGTTTCTGAGCTGACCCAAAGGGTCATGTGCCTGTCACAAGGTAAGGAAAGGACCAGGTGGGCAGTTTGGGGAGGCATCTGAAGTCTGCATTAACAAAAGCCCTAAGAGCAGACTCTATCCATAAAGATAGCATGGACACCAGGAAAGGGATATATTTCCACAAAGGACTTGACAGAAGTAACAAGAAAGGAGTGACCTTCTCTCCCTTGGAGACTGCAGCCACTGACTTTACACTGTGTGGGAGGATGAAAGCAAATCTCCAGCACCATCACAAAAATCATCTCATGGAGGTGTGGCAAAGGGGTCACGTCAGGGCTGTCCCCTGTTGCTCCTGCACATCCCGGTCCTGGTTTCAATACTTGTGCCAGTTTAGCATGTCCTCACCTGGACATCTCTCCTTTCTTTTTTTCCCTGCATGCTGTGCATGTCCAACTGGATTTAATCCAGGAGTTAAATGCCGTGGTACCCTTTAAAGGCAAGAGTCTGGAAACAGTGTCTGTAAGGAGTCTGAAAACAGTGAGCAGGAGGTGTGGCTAAACATTAAAAATGGGGGGGGGGGAGGGAGGGGGAAGGAAACCACCTTCTTGTTGTCACTTTGACAAAACTGCCAAGTGCAGCTATTTTGTCATTGTTACAGGTATTGCCAAGACAGAGTAATGGATTTGATCTGAGCGGAGGAGCTTGTGTTAACCCATTCAAATTAATTTGGTCCGGCTCATTTTCAGCTAAGGGGATTAGATGGCTCAGGATTTGGTAAAGTAAAAGAGTGTTTTCCCAGACAGGTCAGATGCTGAAGTACAGGCCAGGTTTGCAGTTGTCTGGGGGATGTTATTCTCAGTGCACATATGAGAGAGGCTCCTTCATGTAGCAGGAGTTTATGGGTAACGTGCCAGAAAAGCCCAGCACTGAAAAGATGGGTCAGAACTTCTGTGCCCGGTGTGGGCAGGTGAGAAGTGAGGCAAATTGATGGGAATCTCGGGAGAAATTTCCACAGCTGCCAGCTGGTGTGCAGGGCAAATCGCTCCACGGCCACACCTGGGAGCGGAAGGTCCTGTGGAGGGAATGATCCAGGCGCCAATCCCCAGCAGATGCTGGGCTGGGATATCCCACATGCAGCATCACCTTTGTCACCTTACCACTTTGGCGGTGGGTAAAAGGATGTTACTGTTGTTCTCAGGTAGTTTGCTGCATTCCTACCTCCTGGGCTGCTGCAAAGAGTGTGTGGTGCTGGGTGTGTGTGGTGTGTCAGCATTAGACATTCAGCTCTAATCCTGTTTAAAAACCTTGTAGCACAGGAGTCTGTGCAGGAATTTGGGGCTGTGACCAGCGTTTTCCAGCCTGTGAGGCAGTCCTGGGAGTGGATCTGCACTGAGACTAACCTGGTCAGCTGGAGATTGGGCAGGAGGGGGGAATCCACCTGTGCTGAGCTTGAGGTGAGAGATCTGTGGTGGAAAGCTGTCGGTAGGTGACTAAATACCCTGCTGCCTTTTTGCACAGCTACCTGTGAGGCTCAAAATACTCTTTGTTTTCTGCAAACATCTCAGAAGATCTGCCCTGTTAAAAAGCAGGCTGTGGGCTAGGAAATGAGGAGCAGCAGGGTGCTGAAGACTTCTGATCCTGCCTGAGCTGTGGGAGTGGTGGCTCTGAGAGAGCAGACAAATGCCTGGTCTGTCTGTGAGGAGATTTAGCAAACATGAGCTCTGAGGGCTTGAGTAAAAGCAAAAGGGCTGGACTGGTCCACAGTTTCCCACAGCTTCCCTGGCAGGTGGCAGAACTGTGTCCCACAGCTACACTGTCAGAGCTCACAGGAGGAATGCATTTGCCTGCCAGGATCCTGACAAGAGACAGGAGGGAATTCAGCTGAAGAAAGGTGGAGGTGGCTGATTGGTGTGGGTCTGATGCTTCGAGGAGCTGCCAAGGAAGAATGCCTGGCTTGTGCTGACGTACAATATGCACTTACTTGGGAAGCCCTGTTGCCCTCTTGCTACTACTCCTGGTGGAATGGAAGAGCTGGAGGGATCTGGGATGCCCTGCATCTCTGCTTTTCCCAGGGTTAGCTCAGTGTTACCAAGAAAATACAATGTTTCGTAGTACCAGGCTCTGCAGAGAGGGATGTAAAAGCAAACCACAAAGTGTGTGCCCTGCAGGCTGCAAAGCCACAGGGCTGGTCCGTGCGCTCAGGGAGACTTGCTCTGGAGGGGAAGGGCAGGTGACCAATCCTTGCTCTAGCAGCACAGAGTGGCAGCAGATAAGGACATTCATCTCTTGATGGTCAGATCTGGATCTGCCTTCTCACCACACTTCAACAAAGAAACTGGTGGCTGTGGCAGCCCTGCAAAGTAAAGTGGCTGTGATCTGAGCTGGGCATTGCCTGCTTCAAGGGGTGAGTGGTAATTGGGAATTGCTGCTCTTGCTAAAGTTACTCCTTAAATGCTTGGGACCCACTGGTGGTGCCAGGTTGGTAATGATTTGGTCTGGTGAGGTGGTTCAGTTGAGTATGTCTACAGATGTGATCAAATATGCAGTTTGACAAACCTGGGAACTTCTTTCCCCCTCACTTTGCTGTAAGCTTACCAAGTGCACATCACCCAGGCAAGAGATACACACACACAGAAGGTTTGGGAAGACTGTCTTCATTGCTAAGAATGAAACAGCTTTAGAAGTCTGTCTCCTGAACAGTGACCTAGGCCTCTCACAAGAACAGATGGTATTCTGAGTAGCCAGTGATTCTCTTGATGCTGAAAGCTCTGTGCCCATGTACAGGTGCTTCGCTGAACTAAGTCTACTGGTAGTGCAGGTGTTCCAAGGGTTCATGTCTACTCTCTTGCTCTGTCTTTAAGCCTGTACATTTGAGACCTTGTTTTTATTCAGCTTGGGTAGCTGTCTACCAACATCTTTTAAAATCAGCCTTGATTTAGCTTCCTCTGAAATCCTTCAATCCCTCTGGGACAACCTCTACATTGTTTTTGCAGCCAGTTGATTGTTCTCTCTCACTTCCAAATTTCCATGAGATATTTGCAATATCCCATTCTAATACCTACTAATCCATTAAAAATACCCATGAGATAGATTAGGTAATCCACTGTGCCTCACAGATTGTGCTGCTTCATTCTCTGCTTTCCCTAGACTAGTCACAGAATGAGTGCTACATCTGCACTGGGAAAGCATCGTTCCTCCAAAAGGATCTCTCAGCACTGGCTCACGAGCATGCACAGCTTGCTTGAGGAAATGCCCTGTACCTATTCAGGGATAGCTTCACTTGACAACATGCTGGAAATGTGGGTGCCATTATCAAGGTTAACATGTGTATTTGCAAAGAGCATCACAGGATAGAAGTACTCAAGTGGTCAGTTCTGCCTCCTCTTGGTGCACTGACGCTTGGAGGAAAACCTGTCTCTTGCTGAAGCCCTTGTTTTATTCAGGGTTCAACTATTCAAAGAGCTCAAGAGCTATGCTATGGCTGTACCCTCACTTAGATGTCCCATCAAATGTGTGCTGTCCTTGGTGCCACCATTTCTCATTTTCCATTTCTCTTGGAAGTATTTCTCCTTAAATGAATAGTGCAGACTCAGTCATCTGACTGATAAGGTGAGCAGCCAGAATGTCAGGAGAGCAAAATGGTGAAGGCTGGAAATCCTCATTAGCCTCCTTGCACAGGTTTGACACCATACCTGGTCTGCTGATGTGGATGAATGGAAAGTCTGGCAAGGTTTGGCACGATCTTGTTCTGTGCACAGGCTAAGCAGCTTCAGAAGTGCCATGGTTTCCCAGAAGAGGTGTGGCAAAATGCAGGGAAGCTGTCAGGCAGAAGAAAGCGTTTGCTGACAGATCTACTTGGAGACTAGCTGCAGTCTCCATGAGAATTAGTTGTGGTAGGTGCCCCTCCTGGCCCCGCAGGACAATGAATCCATGAGGAAGTAGCAGCCCCTGACGGTCCCTGTCTTTACACTCCAAAATACCATGCTTGCTTCGTGTAGAAGAGATTCCTCAGCAGCATGCTTCCAGTTTCCACACAGACAAGAAGGCAATGTCACATTTGCTGGCTTGCCACGAGACTATCTAGAGAAGAGGAGGCTCAGGGGAGACCTTATTGCTCTCTACAGCTACCTGAAGGGAGGTTGTAGCCAGGAGGGGGTTGGTCTCTTCTCCCAGGCAACCAGCACCAGAACAAGAGGACACAGTCTCAAGCTGTGCCAGGGGAAGTTTATGCTGGAATCGAGGAGAAAGTTCTTCACAGAGAGTTGTTAGGCATTGGAATGTGCTGCCCAGGGAGGTGGTGGAGTCACCATCCCTGGAGGTGTTCAAAAAGGGACTGGATGTGGCACTTGGTGCCATGGTTTAGTAGTCATGAGGTGTTGGGTGAGAGGTTGGACTTGATGATCTCTGAGCTCTTTTCCAACCTTATTGATTCTATGATTCTATGATTCTTTCTGGTACTGTATAACAGTGACCAAAAGCATCATCTCATGGTTTGCTCTGCCCTTTTAAATCCAATGGATGGCATGAAGCTGAGAGCAGGGAGAGGGCTTTGGTATCAGCCTGGGAATGTGTTTGATGTTCCTGGGTGTTGTGCTGGGCCTAGAAAACGTAGTGCCCAGCACTAGATGCAGATGGGGGATAGGTTAAGACATGAGTGGGGGGAAAAAGAACAAGTGGGAAAAGGGTTGGAGAATGTTTACTGGTTATTCAAACCTACATTTTGTTGGAAAAGTTTAAGTAGGTTGTTAAGAGACCCTGTTGGACTCTGTACTTCTAGATGTCATGGCGAATCAGAGATACTGGATGAAGGCTGTTCCCAAAGCATTGCTGCTTTCATGATACATGGTCACTTTTCTTGCTCCTCAAGCAATGCTAACACTTACTGAATTTGTGCCTGATGCTGTACCTAGGCTGGGAAGGGGGAAAAAAGGAAAGGAACAGGAAAATTAGCATTGGGAAACTCCTTTGTGATTTGGCTTGTGTAGTCTAACGGGATGGCATCTTTTAGATGTTCATCCACTAATGGCTGTAGCAGAGCCTCAGTCTTGGTATCTGTGAGCTGAGCTGTTATGCAGATAGCAATCTATGCACTCCCTGCAATCCTTCAATGTGGTGGGAACCCAGGAGCATTTCCATTCTTCCTGTCCTGGGGTGTAGCTATAGACTCCACTGTAGTGAATCTGAGACTTTTGTAACAGCAGACTGTCCTCTAAGTAAGTCATCTTTTGGATGGGTTTAAAAAACTATGACCCAGGATTAATTAGTCCATCAGCTGAAAATTATTCAAAGGTGTCTGTTCTGGGAGGGACAGAGTGGGATTTCTTAAAAGATTGTATGGTTGCATCCAGGCAGCAGCTCCTGGGCTAGTGACAAGGCTGATGCTGAATGTGCTGCCTTCTGCACCTCTGATTACCTGGGAGCTCTGGCCTCCTAACTAACCATGCCTGTCAGCCCTTGTATAACCAACTCATCACTGCGCAGAGCAGTGACGTGGGCTGTGGTTTTAAGCTGTAAACATAAAGCCAGGGTGCCCTGAGGTTCAGTGCTGTGAACAAAGCAGAGGCAGTGGCTTGGGCAGAACAATTTTCTGTGGAAAGAGCAAGTAAGTGCTGAGCAGTTCTCCCTTATTCGGGAAAGTGGGAATAAGACTGAAGGGAAAAGTCCTGGGAGTGAAATTAGTCTATGTGCTGTGCGCCTTCGGCAAGCCTGAGAGTATCTTAGCAGCTGATCTTGCTTGGTGAATATGCAGGTAACACACTGCAGTCCTGTAGCTACACATATCAGCAAGCCTTGCCCTCTTTGTGGCTGCCTGTATTGCCCTGCATTTGCAGAAACAATTCTGCCAGTCAGACCAGGGCAACCTTGTCTGGGACTTGCTGTTTCTGGCCTCTGGTGCTACTGCTGTCCTTTAGCTTCTGCAGAGCTGGGGATAAGGAGCGGAGTTTTGCACGGAGTCTTATGCCTCTGGGCGTTTTACCACTGAAGGTTAGGGCACAGACCTGTTTTATATGTAGGTTCAGTGACTGAAGCTTCTAATTTTCTCTGATTGACTTTGTTTACTCAGCAGAAGACCTTAAAGCAGCTTTCCTGCTGCTGCAGGGATCTCGGAGACTGGTGGTGCCACAGGCAGGATGCAGGCAGGGAGCGCTGGGGCTCATGCACAAAACTGTCTCGAATAATCTTTGCTCTTGTTCAAAAGAGACAGAGCTGTACTCCCTCTCCGTGCATGTGTGATGCACTCTAACAGCAAGAGCTGGGCTGCCCCTTTTACATCTCCAACCTCCTACACAACGTGAGCAGCTCCCAGGATGGGAGCAGGGGGGTTGGAGAGACTACTGTGGTTTCATGAGAATGCTGTTCAGGGGAAGCTGCTTGCTTTCTTTGCATTTCTGTGGCAGTGGCACGTCTTCTTTGCCTCAGTGGCTGCTTTCTGGATACCATGGTTTAAAATAGAGATGTAGACAAATTGGCAACAGGCCAGAGGAGAGCAGCACTAATTGTCAGAGCTTTAGAAAACATGACCTCTGCGGAGAGGTTGAAGAAATCAGGTGCATTTAATCTAGGCAAGACAGTATTGGTGGGGGAGGGAGAGGGCTGTCATGGTTTCTCAGTACATAAAAGCTGTTGTTAAGGAAGGATGATTGATTTGTTCTTTCACTATCGCTGGGAGAGAGTGATGAAACTAAACTACATTTACACTGCAGAGAAGGTTTAGTTTGGATATTTAGGAAATGCCTTCAGTGCAGTGAAATGCAGGGAGAGACTGTCCAGGTGCATTTTTGCCACTGGTGGTTTAAAGAAACTCCAGTCTGTTTCCATCAGATGTAGGCTATGCAACCCCCAGAAGATCCCCATTAATACCTCTGTTCCTGTAGTTTAGGCTAAAGGGTAAGTTTATGGTTGATGCCTCTCCCCTTAGATTTCTTTGTATCTTCTAGCACTGCCAAGTTCACATAGTAAGAATCACAGTAAGACTCCTTGAAGCATTGACTGTAGTTCTTCAAAATGGTGTGGCTCTGTTTATCTGCCCACTGGGCTTGGGTCTTTTTTGGCTGTGTCTGTGTTGTAGTTGGAGGTCTGATGGCATAAAAACCCAGGCTTGCTCTGGTCACAGAATCACAGAATCTCTTCATTAAGCTTTGCATCTGCAGAAGTCAGTGTTGCTTGGGCCCAAGCAAGAATTTCACTGAACAAACAAACATAGAATCATAGAATCAATGAGGTTGGAAAAGACCTCAAAGATCATCAAGTCCAACCTCTCACCCACTACCTCATGACTACTAAACCATGGCACCAAGTGCCACGTCCAGTCCCCTCTTGAACACCTCCAGGGATGGTGACTCCACCACCTCCCTGGGCAGCCCATTCCAATGGCTCTCTGTGAAGAACTTTCTCCTCACCTCAAGCCTAAACTTCCCCTGACACAGCTAGAGACTGTGTCCTCTTGTTCCGGTGCTGGTTGCCTGGGAAAAGAGACCAACCCCCTCCTGGCTACAACCTCCCTTCAGGTAGCTGTAGAGAGCAATAAGGTCTCCCCTGAGCCTTGGGCAAGAATGAAAGAAGGCAGCTTGGACCTCAGAACAGGGCAGCTGCCCAAGTAAGCATCCAGAATCTGGAGACCTATTGCACTGGAGTTTGTGGTGTTGCCTTTGCTGAGCTACCAGGCTGAGATCTGGAAGAGATATCCCGATCCAGGCTGCCATCACCTCCGGCCGTGGTGCAGGCAGATGGGTTTGGAACCGTGACCTTGCCTCCGCAGTCGTGCCACAGGAGCTCCTGCTGCAGCAATCCCGCTCCAGAGTCTGAGGCATTTCAGGATTACAAAACAAAATGTGAAAGAATAACTAGTTGCTGGGAAAATATTGCACATGAGCACAACTTGTTCTCTACCTTGACTGTTTTTGGATTTGACAAGTATCACTTGCAAAGGAAAAAAAAAACACAAAACCCCCAAAAGGAGAGGTTTTATTATAACTCTTTTGTCTCCTTCCCTCCCAACTTCCCAAGCACATTTGGGTTTGTTTTTTTTCACAGGCACCAAACTGCTTTCAGGCCAAAATGTTGGTGACTTCTCCAGCAGTGGTGAGAAACAAGGACGTGTGGGGGGTGCCATTCACTGTTGCAAGTGGCAGAACTTCTCACACGCCCTCACTCATGACATTGCCTACAAAGCTCTCCTAGGCCTGGGTTTTTCTTTAAGGGGAAGGTCCAGGATTTTTGCACCCGTTGGCAAAGCACAGCTAAAAGCTTGGACCTTTAAGATGCTTTGCTCTTTTGCCTGGTCTCCAATCCACGAATGCAGAGTTCTGCCTTTTGGAAGGAATTTACAGATGAAGCTATCCCACATTTTTAAGTACCCTACTTTTGTATCCCTCTTGCCTGAAGCTCTTAACATTGGCAGAATTGTTTATTTTGTGTACTACTTACAGCCCAAATGTTGACCACCAGCCGGTCTAGTTTTCCTCTGGGCAGCAGTGAGAGTTAGAGGATGCTTTTTCTGTTGGCTCTGCAAGGGGCTCTTGCATCCCTGTCCTGAGAAGGCTGTGAGACAGTTTTCACAACAGAGATAGAAAAGGTGAAATAACTTCCCGGTGATCAAGCTGAAAGTAGGTCCAGTAAAGGCAGGACGCTGCACACCATCTTTGAAGTGCTTGTATGACAACCACGTGCTTCTGCCTGTGGGGTTAATGGGCTCCAGGGCTTGTAAGTGGGCAGTGGAGCCTCTCACTTGCCCTGGTAGATGGGGTGCAGTACCAGGAGAAGCCAAGAGGAACACTGCTGACTCTGCACAGGAGCTGGGTGCAGCTGAGCCCAGGCTGACGGGGAGCAGCATGGCTGATCCAACATTCATCTTGGGGCTGGGAGTTGGGAGGTCTGGATCTCATCCATGGCTCTGACACTGAGTCACTGCATGACCTCAGGCACTCAGATACCATGGTGATGAACACAGCACAAATGTCTAGACAGATAGATTAGATTGGATAGACTCTGTATTTGACAAATATTTGTGTATCACCACTGCCAGTGCTCCCCTGCCATAACCACCCAGCCTGCTGGCTTCAGTGGGTGTTCCACACCGTTTGGGGGCACAAAACACTTTTTGCACTGAGGAAGGAGTGGACACATAAGCACAGTGACATAAGTATAGGTGGTGACAGACTGGAAGCAAAGCAGGCACCAGGGCAGCTCTTCAAGGAAAACCCCTCTGCCTGGCAGAAAGGCTCAGGAGTGCTGAGCTGCCTTCTTCCCAGCTCTGCTGCCGCCTCACACACTGCCCCATCTTTCCTCCTGTGACCAAAGTCTGCAAGAGCCTCAGGGCAGTGGTGGCTCCCTTCCCCTGCTACAGCTTCTATCACAAGGCCCTGATTTCAGAAAAGAGGGGGGAAAAAAAGGCGGCAGACTAGCGATGTGAGACTTCCTTAAAAGCTTTCCTGTACCACTGTTAGCCTCTGGCATAAGAGAGGATGCGGGAGAAGCAGTTCTCCCTGAAGTGACTTTTGGTTATTTTCCCACCTGCTTCCCTTGTGATGAAAGCCGAACACAGAAGTACAGCAGAGCTATGGCTGGGAGAGTGCTGTGTGAGGATTCCACCCTCTGCGAGGTCTCCTGAGCACCCCTGCCTCCGGCGCCCCTGCCAGGGAGCCAAGAGCGCTGGAGGAGAGCACTGCCTCTTTAAGGAGATTTGCATAGCAGGGCCTAATTACAGTTGTTGATTCTGATGTTTTCTGTGTTGTTCATATTCCATTAAAGGATAATGCTGCTTAATTTGCAGCAGAGGGTCTCGGTTAGCAGTGCACCCAATCACAAAGCAGCCCTAATGACATTACTTCCCTACTTTTGGTAACACATAATTAAAAAATCACTTCATTTCCAGTTGTGTGGTTCTCCCCTCTCCCCCAATCTCCTAATTACTTTCAAAGCCATTTCATGATTATCTGTAAATATTTTAGCAGTTAGATCTACTAATGAGTCCATGGAAGAGTTAATACCTTGAGTGACATAACTGCTTGTCATTCCCTTTCTAGTACTGCATTGCAAGGAATGATTTTCCACCTTGCACATGCAAGAAGAGGGCCTTTGCTTGCAGTGGAATTGTTTGTTCTCTGGTTTAGGGGCTGTGGGGAGGATGGGAGATGGGAAGAAAAGCGACTCTACAATTGCTCCTTTCCCACTGCAGAGGTCTGGTTCCTGTACTTGCCTGGTATCTTGGGTATTAAAATTCACTTGGGGTTTTTAGACTGAACACTCAGAGCTGGCAGAGTGATGGAGGAGTGAGCTGAAGTATCTGTCCTGTCCATGTGTTTCATGGGCTTGATTGCTATGTTCTTTGTATGGTCAATCAGCAACACCTTATGCAAGTCCACTGGGAGCCTACTGATAGTCTCTGAAGGCATTATTTGGAATAACTAGAGATAATTGTATAACTAGGGGGTAATTAACTTCCAGGAATCAAGCTTAGGCTGCACTGCTCCTAGGGGTGAGTCTGAAGGACTGAAAATTAGAGAAAGCTACTTCTCTCTAATCACTTGAGCACATGTGACTTGGAAATCCTTGATATTTGGGGAATGTGAGGCTGCTTCAAATTGTATCTATCATTTCTAGGCAATTCTTCAATACCAGGTACAGGAGGAAGGCTTGAATACAATCCTAACTCAGTTGATCTGTGTTTCAGGTAACCCTGTCACAGTGGGAATGAGCATCCATATCTCCAGCATTGACCAGATCTCTGAAGTCAACATGGTAAGATTTGGAGGGGGGGGAAAAATGCCTAACAAACTGTTCTTCCACTTTTCTGGTTGAGATGTGCTTCCAAGACAGTGGCTTCTGGAAGCTACCTGAGATCTCAGGGTGCACTCTTGAAAAGCTTGAAAGTCACACCCCTGCTTTCTTGACTTCCTGCTATGGAGCTTTCCTGCATCTGAGAAGCTGTTGGAGGAAGAGAGACTTATGTCTGGTATTGAAGAAGGACTTTTTGCTTCTGCTTTGGATACAGACTTTTAAGGGGGTGATGGGAACTCTAATTTAAGGCACAGTTCTTCTCCATGTGTGTTGTGATGAAAAAGAAAAACAAACACTTAAGTGGGCCATAGGAAAAGAGTTGGTTGGGGGGATTTTGGTTGGTTGGTTGCTGTTGTTTGTGTGGGGTTTTGTTGTTGTTGTTGTTGCTTTGGGGGGGTTGTGTGCTTGTGGGGTTTTTCCCCCAAACTTCATTCTCAGCATACTGGTTTCAATCAGAGCCTTGCTTCTTCTGCCTGCTGAATGACTTGTGTCACTGGGACTGCCTGTCAGTTGTCCCCACAGCCTCAGACCCAGGCTAAAATAAACCTGAACTCATTAAAAGAATACTTGGAAGACAGGACTGGCATGTGGGACACATCTGCCCCTACCGTGTGGTGTGGCTGGACATGCTGAATGGCTGCAGTTCGCTTCCTAGTGGAGAGTACATTCTAGGAGGGTTAGTGAGCATCTGGATCAGCACACTGAAACATCCCTGCTGTTATCTGTGAACATGTGGACAGAGGATGTCTTCTGGCATCTCTGGAGCTAGTGCCATCTTACCCAGAGTAGATTCTCATTTGTTATACTTCTGTGCTGGTTGCACATCCACCCCTCCTATCCATTGATGCTCATGCCTTTAAGAAACCTAAAAATACTAAAAAATAGATGCACATTGTATTTTTTGGTTAACATGAAGGCAGGGGTGGCTTTGCAGTCAGCCTGTGGCTACCAAGTTCATGTTTGACAGTGTTAATTTGGCATTTCTTCAGAGATCTGCACCGGAAAGGGAGGCTTCTAATGAAGATGTAGTTCTAGGTGGCATTGTTAAACTGAAGCTTTTTATACCACTGAGAAGAAAAGGGTTATCTGCCTGGGTAGCAGTGGTTTGGTGTGAAATTGTTTAATTGTTTTGGTCATGGGGACACATACAGGCCTATGCTATCTGTCTCTCTAGCCTTTACACCCAGCAGAGGACATGGATTGTGCTGATCATTCCCTATCTTGCCTTTCTCCCCCCCTGCCTGGAGGCTTTTCCTCCAAACTCCTTTCCTTTCCAAGAGTGGACTGGAAGGCTTCTGACCTCCCTATCAGCAGCTGTCATGTTCCCCCATTCCTGGCCAATGCAGGAGAATCCTAGGCCAGTTTAGAGCTCTTGCTGTTCAAGTCAATTAAAACCTTGGTCTCCCAATGCTCCTGTCCTATTTATCTGTTTCTGGACTCTCCTGCCCTGTTTCTGTGGCCCACCAGCTAGTCTGCTGTTGCATGGAAGGGAGGAGGGGAGACAGTCTGATTAGTTGCTTTGGTTTCCATACTGCTTGAAAATCCTGAATGCATGTGTTGGTATAATCCAGGGTGAAGCCATGAGCCTTCAGGTTCTCATATGGAACAGCTTCCTTTGCAGACTCTGCTGTCATCCCACCATTACCGTAACTATCTGCATGGCAAGTTACACCTCACTCTAGAGACTGACACTGGACAGGGTGTACAGTAAGAATGTCAGGTACAGACCTAGGTCCCCATCGCATTGGGTAGCTGTGCTTGTGGTTAGATTCAGTTTAGAAAAGCCAGATGGCTTAACCTAGTTCCATCCATCTTGCCTGTCAGGGCAGAGCTCAACTTTGAAGCAGGTCCTCCCCCGGTCTCAGCTTGGACCTGAATTTTCCTGTGGTGAACCAATTGTCAAGCTCCTTGCTAGAGTCAGCATAAAAATCTTGGGGTCTGGACTTGTAGGTTAAGAACCTAACTTGCACAAACATAACTGGAAGAGAGTGAGGCATTTGGCTTTCAGCTTAGCTGTCTTACTTAACAGCCTGATCTTCCTCAGTAGACCTGAGAAGATAGCTGAGTGCTGCAGAGGCTGGTTCAGGATGGATCTCCTGCTGGAGATGTGTCCATGGACTATAAAAGCTGATGGTGTTCTTTGTCATACACCTGGTGTGAGCAGCTGTGGCCAGGCAGGCTGTGTCCTACACTAGTAGTCATACCCTTAGCAACCCTTGTCCTGTGAATGGGATGCTCTGCCCCCCCCAGTGAGCATCTGCTTCCCTCTCCTGTTGGATGGATGGGGCAAATGTGTGTGCTGTGGAGAAACAGCAAGGGTAATGTCTTTGTGGAGTGCATGGGAGAACATGCTTCCTGGCATGAACCTTCATCTGTATGCTGCTCTGAATCCTGCAGAATTTGGGCAGTGCTTTTGATGGGCATTGAGTGTTTTGATGGCTGTGGCACAGCTGTAATCAAATGACACCAGGCACTGTCCATGCCATGCTCCTGTTGCTACTGTGAAGACATCACTTCCAAGCTTTTGATTATCCCTTCTGGCTCTCCATTGGATTTGACAAGCATAATCTCCTGCCCATCCTTCCTACACATGTTGGGCTGGGGGTGGAATGGGGACAAAGCAGCTCTATGTGCAAACCTACTTGAGATCAAGATCCATAAGCATCATGGTTAGGTAGCTTCAGTAAAGGATTACAAAACCAGAATCATCTTAAAGAACAAACATTTAGGGAGCAGAAGAGCGATCGTGTGATGTAAGTTTCCAGGCTGAAGGGATTTATGTGCATCATTCTTCTGTGTGACAGATGCCTCAGGGAAAGTACTGTGTCTTACCCCTGCTCTGGACATGGATACTGGCAAGAAAAACAGGCAGTTTTTGGCATCATATGTGATTGGGAAAGGGACTGTGCAATGAATAAATTAAAGGCACAGAAGTGAAGCTGGGTTGTCGTGGCAACCAAATAGCTTCTATTGTTCCACAATGAGTGTTATTACTTACTGCCCCTTGTAGGATAATTAATTAATCCTCAGACATTCTTTTGGGAACAATGGCCCTGGTGCTGGGGCTGGGCAGGCTGAGGAGAACCCCCAGCTCTCCCATGCTTTTCTCTGGGACTTTTGGCATCTGCTGGCTGTGTGATGGCGGGCAACAAGTGCTGTCAGTGCCTACCCATGGCACGATTCAAAAAGTTGTTTTCCATAGGAGTCCAGCTGGATGTGGTAGTGCAGAGGAACACAGCTCCACCCATGATCTGAGGAGGAGCCCTTGCCTTCACTTGCCTGAGAACTGTGTTCCCAAAATGATGATGTGGTGACATTTCTACCCTGGAGGATTCAGTGCTCTCTGCAAAGGCAGTTATGTCTTTATGCTGGAAGTTCCCAGGCACTCTAAGATACACAATGCTTTGCAGGTGCCTGTACATGCTGTGTGTTTCCTGGTGCCTTGCTATGCAAAGTCAGTGCATCTCCATCTCCATGAGGGCCATGCTCAGATACTGCCCATGTTACAGCTAACAAGATGGAACCGTGGCAGGATGCAGTAGGTTCATAGGTGCAGGGCTGGCTTTGTGAAGATCTCCCAACAATGAGGGTCAAAACCCACAGCCCTTGTTTTTAAAACATGGCACCTTCTTGTTCATTGCAGCTGCTGCCTGTGTGTGGTCAGCTGTGTTTTCAGGCTCACTTGCTAGGGAAATGCTTTATTGCTGTGTACTGCTCTTAGCCTTGCTAAGCAACGCTGAGCAGCAGCCTCTGTTCTTGTCAGTGATTAGAAGGATTATTTTCTGAGCCAAGATCAGTGACATCAATTGAAATGCCTGGGAAAGGATGTCAGGGGCCAGGCCAAATAGGTATTGGGGAGGGCACATTTGACTGGCAGACCCTCTGGGAAGTGATGATCCATGAAGATGAAAGTCCTAGCTAGAGTCTTTTCATGCCCTGTACGAATCTGCAAGTTGGGGATTTAAAGGCAGGCTGAAAGGAGGAATGTCTTCATAATGATGTTCAGTAGCTCAGATGATCTGCAAAGAATGTAAGGATAGCATCTCCTAGTTCTCTTTAAAGGAAATGGAAGGGATAAGTTATCTGGTAAATGCCATTTTGCTGTGGGTGTTTGAATTGCAGGAAACATGGAACAAGGAGCAAGTATTTGTAGGTGTCTGTCAGTGTTCAGCAGTACTTGGATAGTGCTGTATGGTCTTGGTACCCAAGTTACTGAGGAATACATTAGTACTTCTGACCCAGGAGAATGAAGAGCACTTGCAGCATGGAGCTCCAGTTGCTCTGCAGCTGAAGCAGCCTGTGGGTTTCTGTCCTTGTGCTACATGGCCTGAATGCTGCCCTAAGTCACTGTCAGCTTAATGGTCTGGTTCAAACAACCCATTTTGGTCGATCCAGTTCTGATGGCATAGAGTGCCAATGGCTTCAGAAGGAGCTGCAAGTCTTTCCCCCCTCCCACATGTCCTTGCAACAGGCAGCTGAGGACTGGCCTATTAAGGGTATATTGTACTTGCTGCATGGTGAAACTAGAGGCGGATAGGATAGGATAGGATAGGATAGGATAGGATAGGATAGGATAGGATAGGATAGGAATGGATGGGAATGGATGGGATGGGAGGGGATGGGATGGGATGGGATGGGATAGGATAGAGTAGAATAGAATAGAATAGAATAGAATAGAATAGAATAGAATAGAATAGAATAGGATAGGATAGGATAGGATAGGATAGGATAGGATAGGATAGGTTAGGATAGGATAGGATAGGGTAGGATAGAGTAAAATAGGATAGGATAGGATAAGATAGGATAGGATAGGATAGAATAGAATAGAATAGAATAGAATAGAATAGAATAGAATAGAATAGAATAGTTCCAGCTCCAGCCTTATCTCTTTCTGGGTGATCTTTGGGCACACATTTTTCTAGCACCAGACAGTTCAGAACTCCCTTCAAGCATTAACAAACTATTTCAATAAGAAAAACAAGCAGAAGATTTTTTTCTATGCCTTTGAAATAAGAGATGGTTACCCTTCATAACACTTCCATTTTCCTGCCCTGTGATCTGTGCAGTCCTAAACCTGCTCCCTCCTGCGGATCTGCACACCGTAGGCAGCTCGGAGCATCCAGCCGTTCTAGTCGTGATTTCTTTGTGGCTCCTATAATTTATTCATCCCAAGATGCTCTCCTACATCTGCTATAACATCATTTCAGTTTGTTATAGCACTGGCTTTAAAGTTTTATAAACCTGGTGACAAGTGGAAAAGTTACAGGGGGATTGTTGCAGAGGGCTAGTAGAAGAAGCAAGGCTCCCAAACACAAGTGTCTGCAGGAAGGTAAGTGTTAAAGGAACCATGCCTGGGGGAGAGTTTGCAGTGGAGATAGGTTAGTGGTTGGTGCAGGATGCTTGGCAAAGCTGACCTTGACAGTTCTGTTCATTGCCTCCTTCTCCCCGTTCCTGTACCACCTGTTGCCACGCTGCTGTCTTGGTGGGATGACTGTACTCACTCTTAGAATCATAGAGTCACAGAATTGTTAGGGTTGAAAGGCACCTCAAGGATCATCCAGTTTCAACCACCCTGCCATGAGCAGGGACACCTCACACTAGATCAGGTTGCTCACAGCCACATCCAGCCTGGCTGCAAAAACCTCCAGGGATGAGGCTTCCACCACTCCCGGGGAAACCTGTGCCAGTGTCTCACCACCCTCATGGGGAAGAACTTCTTCCTAACATCCAAACTCAATCTACCCATTTCTATTTTTTTTTTCCATTCCCCCTAGTCCTATCATTACCTGACACCCTCAGAAGTCCCTCCCCAGCTTTCTTGTAGGCCCCTTCAGATACTGGAAGGCCACAATTAGGTCTCCTGGGAGCCTTCTCATCTCCAGACTGAACAGCCCCAGCTCCTTCAGTCTGTCCTCATAGGAGAGGTGCTCCAGCCCTCTGATCATGTCCTACTGCACTGGATCTCTTGGGGCTTATGGAAGGAACCATCATATCTGTTATTTCCCAGGAAAAAAAAACCCTGGGCTGCCTTGTTTGGCAAAGAAGCTTTTCCTTGTTTGAGAGAGACATGAAGCACATCCTAAGGCAGTGATGATCTGCTAGGGTTTTTAATTGCCTTTTAACCCCAGAGAAAATAGAGCAGGTTATGTATAAAGGTGTTTCCAACCAGGACAATTCATCCTACCACCTGTTATGCCACCATCAGTGGGCCATCACTCTTCTCACTACATCAAATTTTCCACCTATTAGGCATGCTAGAAACAAGCTTTGTAGTGGAATCTGTCCTGATCAGGCATTGCTGTTCTGTTTTCACTGGAATATGAATATGCACTGACTAGTGGAATCTCAATTCCAATGTAACCCATTCACAGTAATATACAGATGCTTGGCTCCTCTGTGTGCTGGGCAGAGCTGATGAAAGAAGGCAGTGTGGATGGCTAGACTGTGTCCAGAGAAAGGCAACGAGGCTGGGGAGAGGTCTTGAGCACAAGCCCTATGAGGAGAGGCTGAAGGAGCTGGGATTGTTGAGCCTGGAGAAGAGGAGGCTCAGGGGAGACCTTCTTGCTCTCTACAGCAACCTGAAGAGAGGTTGTAGCCAGGTGGGGGCTCTTCTCCCAGGCAACCAGCACCAGAACAAGAGTCTCAAGCTGCACCAGGGGAGGTTTAGGCTGGAGGTGAGGAGAAAGTTCTTCCCAGAGAGAGTTGTTAGCCATTGGAATGTGCTGCCCAGGGAGGTGGTGGAGTCACTGTCCCTGGAGGTGTTCAAGAGGGGATGAGACGTGGCACTTGGTGCCATGGTTTAGTAGTCATGAGGTGTTGGGTGACAGGTTGGACTTGATGGTCTTTGATGTGTTTTCCAACCTTGGTGATTCTATGATTCTGTATGAGAGGCTTTCTCTGGTACACACCACACAGCAGCCTCTTAGGCTCCTAGTTAGAGCTCTTGACCTTTGGGCCCTTCCCTGAAAGGCAGAAAAATGGGTATCTATGTGGGACCACTGCTCTGGATGCATGATGTCCAATCCACTTTCCAAGTGTTCTGACAGTCAGATTGTGTATGCACCACACTGGTTTGCTTGAGGCTGATGCAGCTTTGACAACAGCCTTGGAGGACCCTCTCAATGCCTGCAATGATGGGCAAAACCATCTTTGCTGCAGTGTGTCCCTGGAAAGGGTTTGCCACTGCTATAGATGTCCTCAGGTTTAATAACCACCATTTTAAAGAACTTTCTACTATTGCAACTGTACCTTTTACTACCATATATTCTTTTCAAACATAGTATCTGCAGTTCTCTTATCTGAAGCTGTTCTGTTTCCTTGCCATCTCTTTTCAATGGGAAAAAAATGGCATGGAGGTATTTCCCAGTCATTCTCTGTCCATGTATAATGAAAGCTTTTTAAAAATCCAAATTAGAGGATTTAATTCCTACAGTCAGAGAATTCTGGACTTCTATGCTATGAGATCCAAGCATGACGTGACATTTTGGTGCTGTAAACGTTTTCCTGTAGTCTAGGGTATCTCCAGTCCTGTGACACAATCTTATCTAAACTATGTGTGTGTGCAGACATTACAACTTGGTATTTAAGGCTGCTGAGTATTGAGGACTGCCAATATATGGTAAGACTAAGAGGCAGCTTTGATGCTGAGCTAATGGCAGTGTGCTGTAATGGTACTGTAGGGGCTGCAGTCCTGGTGGACTGCTGTAGGTTCCTGGGATGGCAGGGTTGCAGGTAGCAGATGATGCTGTTGTGCCTTGGAGCTGGAGAAGGGCCATATCCTACCAGCATGGCATGATAGGAATGGTACAGCTCTGATTTAGGGTGAGATATCCCCAGGCTCTGTGCTGGCATGGACAGATTGGGCTTATGTGCTGCTTTTTTTTCCCACATGCTAGTGGCTTCTGTGTGCTGTGATTTTAACTAAGGTATTACAAACACTAGACAGAGATGGAAGGTTTCCTCAGTGCTAGCAAGCGTCAGTGCCTTCCTCTGCTGATGATTGTTTCAGCACAACTGAGGTCATACAGCTATTGTCAGTTCAGGTCCTGGTGTGCAGGGCTGCAATGCACTGGCAGTTCTGTACACGTGAGATAGCATTTTTGAAGGGGAGAGCTACCAGGGGATGCAAAGGGCCATCCTGCACGGTGGTTGCTGCAGTGTCTTGTGCCACTACCTTCAATTACATATAGTCACCTTCTTGGCCCACTCATGTCTCTGCTTCTCCAGCAATAGGAACTATTTTGTGCATGAACACACAATCACTTGGCTAGCTGAAGGAAGTAGCAGCATCTTGATGTATTTTCCTTCTGCTAGAGGGATGTTAGGAGAAATAAAAGATGGTTGCAGTGGCACGGAGAGTAACCTCCAAGTCACTCTAGACATGGAACCTTTAACCTAGTCTCTTTTGCAGACAAGAGGTACAACTGCTTATGCCATGGCTCATCCAGATACATGGTAAGAGGAGAAATCTAGGGAGCTGCTAGCAACATCTCTGCAACAAAGCAGATGTCAGGGACTCATCTTATCTGCCATTGCTGTATTTGAGGTTGCTTTGTCTATCCTTGCAGTGGTGACATCCTGTGACTGCTGAGGCTCAGGGTGACTTTCATCAACACTGATGAAAAAAAGTCACTTGTCTCAAAAGTCAAGAATCAGATGTAGGTGTCTGCTGTTATCACACTGTGCTTTGGGTTTGTTTGGCTTGGTTTTGTCTGGGCTTTTTTTTTTGTTAACAGAAATTCCACTGATTGTGATGAAAGATCCCTTGCACTATGGTAGTGCACGAGGGCAAGTAAAGCATCAGGTCTCAGGGGGTACTCTTCAGTGTGATGGTAGCAGGGAGTGGATGCTCAGGGTTAAATAGGCAGTGGTGCCCTTTCTGCCCTTCCACAAGAGGCTTCAGTTCTTGCACAAAATAGTTAAGGATAAAGCAAACTCGTGAAGGGGCCTGAAGTATTCACTGCTCGTGGCTTCTCAAATTGGCTGCAAATAGATTGTCCCATCTTAAAAACTAGAAAATAGGTCAGTGTGACTCATATGTCAATATTTACTGCATTTATGGCAGCTTGTAGAAGGGGAAAAAATCTTATCTGTCTGCCATAATATTTCACAGATTATCCCATGCCCATGACAAAATTCTCCCTATGCCCTTGGCCCTGGTATTGCTTAACTGCAGAGGCAGCCCAGGAAATTCACTACATCTTGGAGTGAAGTTGCTAAGTAACAACCCAAGATCACCGTACAGTGATCTCTTTGAATGCTGTGGCCACCTGACACCTAGAATCTACACAAAGCACCAGGAATTTCTTCTGAGGTGGTGCTCTCAAGGACTCAGGGCATGTGTAGCAGAGAGCAGCCTGGTAAAGCAGCAATCCTGAGAGGTTCTTGCTGCTGTACTGCCTGGAGGTGAGAGGAGACATCTTTCTTGCATCACCTACAAAGGGGTCTCCCATGCTTGTGCTGAAGGGCTGTGATGTTTTCACTATTAGTGATGTCCTTGAAAGAAATGTTTCTGATGGCTGAATTTCATGATTTTGGCCCTGTACCTAGCTCAGTAGATACTGAACTGTGGAAACCTTAGTGAAATGAGCTCTCAGCTGAGGAAAGATTGTGAACTGCTGGACTAGAGAATGATTTTCTCTCCCCGAGGCTTTCTATTCTACTGGGCTTGGTTATTTTTTCCCAGGGATCTTGTAGCATTCACGTGATATCTTAATGGGAGTGCTGCAGAAAGGTCTTTGTCTGCATAGCTGGAAATTCTTGGTTATGGAAAAGCTGTTGGATAGACTGTCTGATTCCCAGCCTAGACACTGGGTTCTGCAGCACAAGTAAAATATGGTGGCAATGCTTGTGGCAAGTGATTCCCCCTGTGCATCTTTCTATGATGCTCTTATCCCTGAGGAGCAGCTTTGCAAGTTCTCCTGTATCACAAGTTCAAGCCTCAAGAGGGCTGAGTCAATCCTGCTCCAATACTGAGAAACAAAGTTCACATGTTTTGCTCAGTAGGCAATTTCCCAAATGAGAACATTTCCGTGCTTTTATTGAAGAGGCTAAGCTCACTCTGCTTTTCCTCGGTGACTCCACCCCACAGCAGGAGAGAAGTCATGTTGGAGAGGCTGAGAGTCCATGGCTATATAGTTTGCAGCATGCTTTCGGCGGAACAGTGCTATGTATTGCAGTGCTCCATCTGTTCCTGTATCAGCCAAGTTATCTTTAGATCTGAACATGTCAGTGTTGTATGGTGCTGGTATGAACCACTTCAACTTGCACCCCAGCGTTCCTGTAGTAGTTAGAATCGCTACTGCAGAAAACTTTGCCTGGGATAAAAATGTCCCTTTTCCTTTCTTTCTTTTTTTTTTTTCTTCTCCCTCTGCTTACTTTTTTATTCAGCTTTTTACATAGGCAGAACTCCCACAGCCTTTATATATATACATGTATTTTTTAATATATATATATATGTATATTAAAAATCCCTCTGTATTTGAGAGCAATGTTCCAAACTGCCACCTGTTTCAATGGGAACGCTGCAGCAATGGAGAGGATTACTGCAGAATGCTAAAGCATCTTCCCACAAGTGAAATGCTTCAGCTGATTTGATTGAAAACCAAATTAGATCTTGAGAATCTGACCTTCTGACACCCTGTCATATACGCTTTTAAAGCATCTAGCAACAGAAAGTGGATGTGCTCAAGAGTGCCAGCGCCTCAATATAGAAGAACCTAGATCCAAACGCGAGTGCGTGCGTGTCATGTTGCTATTTGAATATGTAAATAAATGGGGCTATATATAGCTCTATATGTTATGTACATGCTAAGTGAAGGTGGCAGATACGACAGCTGAATAGCTTTACTGCTTCTGAATGCTGATAGCAGCTCCCTGCGTGCTCCCTACATCTCTCGTGCTCGCTCCTACCCCAGCTCAGTCTTTCCGCTATCACATTTTTCAGGCCTCTGGAGAAGATCGTGTGTGGGGACAGGAGTTGTTAATATTCTGAGTCTGTGCTGAGTTGCTAGGCTACAGAGAAAAATGAACATTCAAGGAAAAGGGGTAGTAAAAGGAAGAGGATCTGTTGAGCTGTTTGGAGATCCAGAAAGGTCTTCTAGTAAGATGAAAAGGATCATCTGGGGCAAGAAGCGTGTGCATGCATGTGGGAGGAAATATGGGTAGACCCTGCTGTCTCAGACCAGCTCCAGCCGGAAAAAATGGCAGAGGAGAGCATAAACAGCAAGATCCACTGGCAGCTTCCAAGTCACTGCTTGCAAGGTGTGCCCAACTGGCCTCCTGCTTTCTGTGACTGGGTACAGTGGGTCTGTGCTAGTTTTCTAGAGTGCCAGTCTAGTTCCAGAACACAAACCCTTTTCCTTTTCAAGGTGTTGCCCCCATAAACGAGTGTCAGATATTTAACTGTACAGGCTGTGAGCCATCAGACCCACCAGGTGCCTTGCATTCCACTCTTCTGGAAGGCTGCCTTTGTCCTGTGCCCTCTTCCCTATATGTAGGATTTCTGTTCCCTCTCAATGTTACTGGCTGTATCAGAACCCTCAGAAAAATTAAATAGTGCCTTTGGGTATTTTTTTTTTATCCAGATACTTTATTTACTGAGCCCACATGGGCTCCTTGCCAATAACTTTCAGTGAGCTCTGCAAATAGAGCTCCTTGGCTCCAGGACTGTTGGTCCTGGTACTGCAGAGAGCACTCACTCAGCATGGACAGAGACTGCAGCTTGTTCTCTGTCATCCAGTTGGCCGTGAAGTCAAAGTCTGCTCGCTTGTGGACCTCCACAGCCTGCTGAAATCTCCTTTTTCCTCATGCCTTCTGTAATGAGCTTGACTTGTTCAGCAGAATCCAGAATGTTTCCTACAGCTGCGTTTTGAGCGCTATTGTCGCTTAACTACACTGCACCCGTCCATCAGCTCTGTGATCCTGCAGCCAAGACTTGGACTGCTAAAGTGGAAGAACGCTAATGTGGGCCACGTTGTGTGTACTGCTGCTGGTGTCAGCCTGGATTGGTTCCCTTGGCTTTGACCTGAGACAATCAAGGGCAGGCTAACCCATGGATGGAGGCAGAGGTACACTACATCCATGATGATAAGGTCAACACCCTTGACAGTAGAAAGTGTTTCCTAGAACAGATTAGCGGATAGCCCTGCACATTTTGGTTGTGCCAGCATGACTGTACAAGTCTCTGTTCTCACCACAGCTGAGACAGTGGATTGGTAACCCCTTTCTCTAACAAGAACTCAATCTTACTGAGTTTGTTAACTTAGGGGTCACAGATATGACAATGCAGAATATTCATGTGTAGAAGTAGTCACCCCAGATATAGAACTGGGTCTGTGCAGTAGACTCTGGGTTTTCAAGTGCAGTAGTTTATAGCCATTTGGCCTGGGCTTGTTGATAAGTGGAGTTTGAACCACAGTGCAGCCAGCTTCTAACTAACTGAACCTCAGAACTAATTGAATGCTACTGACAGAAATACTGTCTGCTCTTCTGCATTTCACCATCTTCTCTGCTTACCCCCAGCCATCCTTCCTACATGATCAATAAATAAACATCTTTCTAACCTATTGGTCAAGACAATCTTTACCAGCCTAGTTGAGGTGATCCACCCAGAACCTGTTAGTTGTCTTATATCATTCGAAGGATTTGTTTGCTTCTGTCTGCCTCCTGGGAAATGACGTCTCTGTGGCAGTTCTTGGAACCTGGAATATCAAACCTTCCTTCCCCAAGTTAAGCAGTGTCTTTAAAGCACTGCATGCCTTGATGTTGTTGCAGAGAGTCTCAGGGTTTCAGTGCTCAGAGCTGCATTTGCAGTGTTTTATTCTGCCGTGTAAAGTAGAACTGTTGCCTCTTTCACAACGTGATTCCCGCTCTGTGCAGCCCCAGACTGCCTTGGTGGTCTTGACTGCCACAGGGAATTACAAGCTCTATTTTTATTATTTTTTTCCTCAGGGAGTAAGTAATTTCTGTTCATTACACACTTAGCACTTGCCCAGAGATGTGGGGGATCCCAAACTGGCAGCATGGAGGCAAGTTAGCACCCATGTCTTATTTTTACAGGTAAGAGAAACTGAGACATAGGTGCAAGTGCTCAGTCTGCTGGAGAATTAGCATTGAGTGAGCTGGAATTGCTACCCAGAGGTGTTTTCTAGCTTACCTAATTCCAGGGGGCTACTAAGCCCTTAACTGCTTTAGTTCTGCATTCCTCCAGCCTTATCCCCTCATGATATCTATTAGTCAGCGTCTATATGGAGGGCTGCAGAAAGTCTCCTGGTGTTCAGTAAAACTCTTGGAAAGGTGAAGAGGATGTTTCAGTTAACATTAAGAAAGGCACAGAGGAGTGAAGAGTTCTGGGAATGTTTTGGAGAAATCACATTTTTCTGTTACCAGGGTGCTCCTGCTAGAGAATCTATTGAGTTTTAATCACCTGAACTTCTCTCAGCAAGCAAGAGGTAAGGAAAGCACTACAAGGTGAAAATTCTATGGGGATAGATGCAAAGGCTGTGAAAGCCCTTTGAAAATGCTTAAGGGAGCATCACTGGTCTTCCAGCGTTGGCTTTCCCTCCTTCTGTGGGCTTTAGGAAGTGGTGTCTTCACTAGTCACTGCTGAAATATCTCACTCAAGTTTAATTTACTCTAATAGGCTAGTTGTTGCATGTTTAATTAAATGCAAATTGATTATTAAAAACATTTTTGAGCTTTAATGGCTGTCTATTAGATATGCTCCTATGTGTAAGCAGGAGGACACAGGCAACACATGCTGTGAGCCAGTAATGGTAGTGCTAGAAAAGTGTGAAAGGATGAGCTGGGAGAAGCTAGGTAGAAGAAGGGAGGAGAATAAGTAGGGTGCAGGTCCCAGCACTGTCCCACAGCTTGTAGGTGTGTAGAAAGCAGTTGTGTAGCATAGAATCATAGAGATATAGAATGGTCTGGGTTGGAAGTGACCTCCAAAGGTCATGTAGTCCAACCCCCTCTGCAGTCAGCAGGGGCATCCTCAACTAGATCAGGTTGTCCTGATGAGCCTCATCTTGAGTATCTCCAGGGATGGGGCTTCAACTACCTCCCTGGGCAACCTGCTCCACTACCCTCAAGGCAAAGCACGCTAGATTGGTGCAGGCAAGCAGGGGAAGGTAATGATAGCCTTTCTGAAAGCACCACGTTTTCCCATCATGGTCAACAGAAGCCTGTGGTAGCATAATCTTTTTGAAATGGCCAGAAAGCTTGATGTGATATAAGCATGCCCTCAAACTGCCTTTCCCAGCTATGCAATCCATGGTCAGAACATTTCTCTGAGACTGCACAGAGATTAATGCTTGTGTGTATCACACTGCGGTAATGGGTGACCTCGTGCATGCCTGGAGAGAGGTTAAGAGAAGCAACAAAAGGGGCTAAGTTAAGATTTTACCTAAATATGGGAAGAGAGAGAAAGGATTTGGGAAGACTTCCTGAAACCCTTTGGAGACATCTTGTGAGCTAGCAGAACACAGATGTAAGCAACAAGCCTTTAAGGGTCTCCAGGAGAGGGAATGAGCCACGTTACCTGCACTGTTTGGGATCCATGTCATTCCTGGGGTAGACTTCACTTGGGAAAGCACACATTGTACTTCTCATGGAGAAGGAGTCAGCTTGCTGCCCTCCTTGCACTATCTCAAGCCAGTCACTCCTTTAACTTGCCATTTTCATGGAGGAAATTACTCAGCTGAGGACTTACTGCCTGACCTTCCCCTTGTTCAAGTGAGCTTCTTACCTGTTTTTGTCTCTCTGGGTACTACAATGAGTCCTTACCAGTTTCCAGCCCATTTAGGATGAGAAGATAATGTAAGTACCATCCATTTGATTTTGTGCCTGGGAAACTGGTCAGATTCATGCATCACCTTGTTTTCTGAATCTAATGTAGGGCATTGCTTCTCTGGCCTTAGGTGGTTGTCTGGACAAAGCACGCCCTTCTATGCCAGTTTGGCACAGAAGGAGGGTACAGAAACCAAAAATGAATTTGATCATTTCTTATGAAAGTGGGTCCCTTCTGGGTCCTCCCTCTCTGGGAAAGACAGTTTGTGACTTTATGATGAGGTTTGGAGTCAGAGCTAGCTGGTGACACAGAAACAGGGAAGTCAAGCAACCCTGCTTTTGGGAGTAGAATGGGCTCTGGGCTTTTCCCAGCTACCAGTTCATCAGGAATAGAGTTAGGGGAGCAGCAGAAATGGTGTGCAGCATCTTCCAGATTGTGTGGCTGAAGAACAGAAACTGCCTGGTGGTGTTTTCTAAGAGATTGCCTGAGGAAGATGTCATGCTGCAGGTGGTGATTTTGGGATTGCTGCCTGGAACACTGAACAAGGTTGCTGTTTCACATGTGCCCATAGAGCAGGTGATACTCATCCCTGTGCCCATCAGTTCTGCCTTTCTCCTCTTGGCCTGTGTTTCCAGCATGCCTGGGGCTGTTAGACAACATGTGGGGCTGTCTCCTGTTCAGATAGGGCACTGCTATGCAGGCTTAGAATTCTGAGAGCCTTGTCATGGGCAGATAAATGCCCTTTTGGTTTAGGATTCAGGCAGATATCTCTGTCGTGCTGCTGCTTCTGAGGTGTAATTCAGATGCTGCAGGGACAGGGCACGGCAGAAGGAAAATAGGGCAACAAAATGACACTTCACTTGCACACCCTCGGTTGTTGAGGATACAGCTGATACCTGTCCCAGTTTCTGGACATGCATTCAGCAATTAAACACATGCAAATTACTACAAAAGTAGATCAGATTAGTGAGGGGAACATCTCCATGCAAAGTGCTTCTTGGGTCCTAAAGAAAATGAGTTCAAGAGCACAAAGACCTGCAGCACAGAAGGGCATAGAGCATATCCTAGAAGCCAGCCATTCTTGTCCCCTTGCACTACTAGCAGAGAGACTGCAGGTGCAAGGTGCTCTTCGTGATATCCAAGTGAGTGCTGACATCTGGTTATTCAAAAACAGGGGAGGTGGAAAGAGATTGTAACTTTCTCACCTGCTAAGCTGAAACTCAGGGAGAAAAGTGGTATCTGAAGTAGTTGTCACTTTATGTATAACAGTTGTCATACAGAACTTCAGACTTGCAAACCAAGCACTCACTTGCACCAAAAGAGAAGCTAAACCCAGCGCTTTGGCAGCTCATGAAAAGAACAAGAGCTGCTGCCTCCTGCCCTAAGCAAAAGTGAGAGTCTGAACAGACCTTGTGCTGTTCAGAGCTGGAAATACTGCTCTCAGGTATTTACTTGTGTCAGATTAACAGGTGCTCATTAAGGTCTGGGCCCCATTGACTTATCTGCATGGAAATGGAGAATCCTTTATGAGGGCAAAGCAGTTTTCTTAGGTGAACTTGCTGCGGAAGAACTGTGCCCATCTTGCTCTGTCCTTTGTGCGTTCTGCTGTCCACTTTACACTGCTCCAACCCTTTGCAGCTGATTGCAGGCACATCCTGTCTCCTCCCCTTAAAAAAAAATATAAATAATTCCTCTCATTTCTCCTACCCCCTCCTTAAAATGAAACATACTTGAGGACTGCTTTGTCCTTTAATTCCTTTCCCAAGAATGACGGGAACAGGAGATGGTGTTTAATCATCAAAGAAGTTGAAGCCAGCAAACTGTTCATTAGTCTCTGGCAGTGGCAGCTTGGTTTTTACTAAGTCAGATGTTCCATTTTTCTCCCTCTTTCTGGAGCACCTTGGCTTTCCTAATGTTCTTTTGTGATCTTGGACAAGGAGACCATATGTCATTTGCTTGTACGGGGAAGGATTTTTATTTGGTCACTTCTCCAAAACGAGGTGCTTCATCAAAGTCAGAGTGGAAGGGAAATGGGGGGAAAAGTCAAGTGGCACAGCTAGTGCTGGAGGCAAACCTTCCTTTATCCCTCATGCCCAAAGTCACACAGCAGCAGAAGAGCAGTGGGCACTCCCCCCTGCAGGAAAGGTACTGCTTTCAGTACCTTGCATGTGCTTAGTGAAATGCAACCTCCATTAGCAGTGTGGAATAGTCACCTTCACTCTCAAAGCCCCTCTGAAAGGTATTGGAGTCATTTGTCATCCCCAAAAATGGACTAAGCACAGGAGACATCCATGTTGCCAGAAATACTGTATTCTGAACAAAGATTTGACCCTTGCACATACATTATGCCTTCAATTTCTAATCCTGGCTTCTGAGTCTAGTGTAGCTCCCAATGAGCATGCACAATTCTGCCTCTGGCCAAGTTTAGTACTGGGGACTCCATAGGTCACAGCACAAAGGAAAATTATCTGACCCAACCTGCCAACGATCTGCATCTCCCAGGAGCTGTGCTGAGGGTTTATGAAGCTGCTTGCCAGGAAGGAAGATTTCTGGTGACTTTCTCTGGGAAGATGGAATTTCTGCCTTTGCAGCAAGAGGCTCTGCATCCTTGGGCTATTCTTTGTTAGTCTCTTCCTTTTATTCCTTGGGCTGTGTTTTCCACATTAATGCCTAGACCTTCCAAAATGCTGTTAAGCTCCTTTTGTAACAGCAAGTTCCACAAGCTTCATGGAAAGTCATTTCCATTGCCTTGCCTTCAGCCTGTTCTTGTGCAACAACCCATTGCAGAATCATAGAATCATAGAATCAATAAGGTTGGATAAGACCTCAAAGATCATCAAGTCCAATCTGTCACCCAGGACCTCATGACTACTAGACCATGGCACCAAGTGCCATGTCCAATCCCCTCTTGAACACCTCCAGGGACAGTGACTCAATCACCTCCCTGAGAATGTTAGATACCATCATCATAAGGCTCTGTTCTGTGTTTAACCTGTGCAACACTTCTCCCACTTTGATACTTCCTGCCTCCATCAGAGCCTTTCTATTACTTTTGAGAATGCATGTGGTCATTTGTGTTTACTCAGTAACCCTTAGATATCTAAAAGGGAGTGGGACCTTGTAAACTTGAGTAGCATAGGGTTATGGTTATTTACTGGCTTAATGTAAACGCTACAGGCAATCAGGAAAGAGTAAGACTGATTGTAGTGATGTAAATACAGTGAAGAGATAAACTGCAACTCACTACCAAGAGGTTGCAGCTGCCAAAGGCTGAATATTCTGAGAGATAAGTCAAACTATCACAAGAGAAGCTGAGGATCTTCAGTTAAGAAGGTATCAACCATGGGTCAGGAAAACCTTAAGCCTCAAATAGCTGGAGAATTAAGGACACCAACAGAGACTCTGTTTTGCTTATATTCCTCCCTGCTATTCTAACTGCTGTTACTGAAGACAGTCCACTAATTTAGAAAGGCTTTTGTTCTGACACAGTATAACTGTGTCTCCAAAATCAGTGCAAGCACACTTGTAAGAGCACCACCTGGGACACTCACCAAGTTTGTGTTTTGCATGCTGACATGAGTCTGCACAGGAGGGCAGCTCTTTCTGAGAGAGAGGGGCTTCTTAATTTTGGACCCCTTCTCTTGCTGCACTGAGCAAAAAGGGACACATGGTGCTCCAAAGAAGCATCCTCGAGCCCATGGATTCTAACAGTGTGTCACCACATGCAAAGTAAGAGTGCCTTGGGTGCTTTTCCAGTTAAAACTGAAGTTGCTCTCTGCAGTTCTCTGCCCTTGTTACTGATGTGCCTTAACTGGTCTTGCTCTACCCCTGGCTGTTCTTTGAGCTGTAGGAAAAGAAGTCCAGGTTTCTCACCCTGCAGTGGCTCCCTAAAGTGGTGTGTCCAGGGTTCTGCAGGAAATACCTCCCTCCATTCATGCCCCCCTCATGTCAACATTTCAGTCTTCCATCGTTCAGTCCTCTTACATCATCTTCAGCCTGGGGTCTCTGCTGAGCTTCAGGAAAAGCTGTAATTAGCAATCTCTTTGTCTTGTCTGGAGATGGATGCGAGTAACCCTTTCCTCAGTAGCTGGTAGCAATCACTGCCAGGTCAGTGTGTGAGCCTCCCAGGTAAGCTCCTTTTCCTTCTCCAGGGTTTCTGTGGGCCTCTAAGTGAGCTGTCCTTTCTCCTGACAGGGAGGCACCTCTGCAACATGAGTGTCTGCCAGCTCCACGTGTTGCTCTCACCTCTCTTTTGTGTGCGTCACGCAGCAAGAAGGAGGAGAGAGAAGGAGAGCAAAGCCTGTGCAAAACCTGGGAGCGGGGGAGGCGAGGGGGGCTGGGACTGTCAGCTCGCAATGAGCTGCTCAGCAGAGCAGACTGAATGGAGGCATGAGGGGGGGGGGGGAGGTGGGGTGTCCCACGGGGACGGTCATGCTGAGCGGCTCTCCAGCAGGCTCAGGTGCCATCTCGGCTTCGTGAGGGACTGGGGAGCAGCAGTGCTGAGTGTGGTCCCACACACAGCTGGGCCACAGGGTCCACCTTGCAGGGCAGGGAGGGCAGCGCAGGAGCAGCACGGTAAACAAAAGGGCTGGAAGCAGCGCTGGAGCTGGGCAGCTTGTGAGCTACTGGGTGCTGGGCTTCTGGGACAAACCAAAGGATCTGGCCACTGCTGACCTAGCAGAGATGGAGACGAGAACAGCATGTTTTGACACACAAGAGCTCTTTTTGGCACAGGAGACACGTGATTTGTAGGTCATTGAGACTCCACGGGGCTCATCTGGGTCTGAAACAGGATTTCTCCTTCCCAGTGCTGTTGACTACAGCATTTCAGCTTCCCACAGTGGCATACTGGTCAGGGTAGGTACAAGCTAACAGGAACAGTTAAGCTTCAGTGGCAAAGCACAGCTAGAGAAAGTTTGCAACTTGTTTTTCCTGGGGGGTGGAAAAGAGAGAACCAGCTGAAGGCACACAACTTCTGGTGAGATCCACCCTTCAGGGGAAGGCAAGCTCACTGCTTTATCTCCTGAGTACTGGTCCCTCTCACTTGTACTGGTCCATGTCCATGCTTTCTCCAGCCTATGTCTATGTCCAGATCTATGTCCTGCCCTCTCCCAGGATCCTGGAGGCAAATCATCCTTCTTACTCATAGCTTGGTGCAGTGCCCATCATTGTGTCATCGGCACCTGTCCTCCCATGGAGGACTGACCTCTGTGAGGTGGACACACCCTGCTCTTGTCCCTCTGCCCAGAAATCCTGTCCACTGCTCAACAACGTGACAGTGGTGGAGTAGGGGAAAGCAGGATTGTGTGAAATGGAGCATAGGAATCAGCAGAGAGGGGCTGAAGGAAACTTCAGGCTCTAGATGATCCATGAACCAAGGGCTACAGACTTCTGTGATGCTGCCCAAAGAAATCTGTCGTGCCGAGAAACCCAGGAAAATTGGAGAACAGAGCTCAGCCCAGAGCTGGGCTGACTATTCTTCTTCAGAAATGTACCTGAAGAACACCAGACTGATGATCATGGTGTAGGCTTTGATTTCTGCATCCTGAGTTTGTTCCCATCAATCCTGGAAATGCAGAAGGTGTGTTTAGAATGTGTATCTCTCAGGTGCTAACGACTGTTCACTTTGTGAGCAGCTTCTTGTCTTCTGGAGATCAGTACCACCTCTCCTTTGCTGATGCTGGAAGGCTGGCAGGAGCCTGCAATGACAGCAGGGTGGCCTGGTTAGGGGTGAGGTGACCCAGGGCTCTGTCAAAGATTAGGAAAATGCAGGCCAGCGCAGCAGCTTGCCAAGATGTGCGGGCGGAGTTCTCAAGGAAGAATGGAAGTGATGCCTCTGTAGCCTGTTACCAGGAGGTAAAAAATTCAGGAACTCAGGTGCTGTGCTGCCCTGTGCTCTCTCTGCAATACAGACCCAAACACCCCCGTGAGGGGTGCTGGGGAGGACATTTTCCTTTCCAAGGTTTTATCAAAATGAAATGTTTGTGCCCCCGAGAGCTGGACTGTGAGGCTTCTGAAGCAGAGTTCAGCAGTCCTTCTAATAAAGCAAAGCAAAACAGTTTCTTGGCCAGAAAGCTGTCACTGTGTTTTTGTTCTTTTCAATATAACACAGAAAGTGACAGATGTAGCTTTGTATCCAGTCTACACCACAGATGTACTCTGTGACCTTTCGGATCCGTATGTGGGTCTGGATTTTTGAATCAGCTAGATACCCCAGAGCTGGCATACCCCATAGTGTGGGATTATTTGAGCTTGTTTTCAGAGGTGTTGATCAAACCTGGCTTTGAGTGAAGTCAGTGGGAGAAGACAGGCAGGCAGAATGCCTCTGCTCAGCCCAGATGTTAGTGCATGAGCAACGTCCCCACCAGTCCCTGCGCAGAGCTGGAATTACCGGAGCCGAAATGCCTGTCATTCAAACCTGGGTGGTCAAGAGGATTTCTGTGGCTCTGTAGCTACCTGCTTGGCAAGAGGCAGTGCTTTTCTGGACCCATCTCTTCTAGATCATTTGCAAAAATAGTTGCTATTTAAGAACTTGTGAAAAATCCCCAACTTCTCTAGGGCCTCTCTCAGCAAGACTTGTGTCCCCCTCCTAATCAACAACTTGTGATTTTAATGCTAGCTGCTTGACTCCCCAAATCTTGACTCCTAGCCTAGACCTGCTGTGAGAATGTTTTCTGTCATTTGTGTATACAAGAGCCCTTCCTCTGCTCCTTGTTTACCTAAGAGATAATTGTTCTTCTAGTTTGGTGCTGCAATACTGTGTCTCTGGACAACCTCCCCCAGGGCCTCTGGACCTCCCCTGGAAGCGCTGCTGCTGTTCAGCAGCTGGTATGGTTTCTGCAGAGATACAGTTGTGGGCCACAAAGCAGCTCTCCTTACCCTCTGGAAAATTCTTGTTTCAGCAACAAATTCAAGTGTCAACACTTTACTGTCGAACAGGAGAGCAGCAGGAGATATGTGTGCTGTTGTGCTGACTGGGGGTGGTTAGGGAGCTTGCCCTTTTACCAGCAGATCCTGCTCCACTGGTGACAGATTTGCTCCACATATGTCCCTTCCCAAGAATCCCAATAACTTCCAGCTTAGCTCATAGAGCAAGGCAACTGCTAATGGCTCGTCACGGCTGGCCTGGGTTGACTTTGAAACCTTGGCCTCGAGGTGAGATTCTCCATGTGCCCTTGGGAATCTCCTGAGCTTCTGCTGAGTATAAAATTGACTTTTACCAGCTGTGTGGTAGTGAGCAGTGGCTGAGCGTGACTGTATTGTGTCCAGAGGCCTTTATGTGTCTTAATTGGGAAATCAATCCTTGAAGTCTTTGCGTGGTGTAGCCCACTGTTGGTTGACATCCTTCAGTACTATCATAGTCCTAACTTGTACTAGTTTTGCAGCCAAACCCTAAGCAGGCTGAGACAACATAAGTTTGATGAGTTTTGGTTGGCTGGGTCATGTATGTCACTTTGTGCCCTACCGAGCTCAGGCTTGTTCCCATTTTCCCAGAACAAGCACAGTTCCTTCAACTGCTGGAGGTGCAGACAAATTTTAGAATAGAATAGAATAGAATAGAATAGAATAGAATAGAATAGAATAGAATAGAATAGAATAGAATAGAACAGAATAGAATAGCATAGGATAGGATAGGATAGGATAGGATGGGATAGGATAGGATGGAATTAACCAGGGTGGAAAAGACCTTCAAGATCATAGAGTCCAACCTATCATCCAAGACCATCTAATCAACTAAACCATGGCACCAAGCACCCCAGCCAGTCTCTTCTAAACCCTCCAGTGATGCTGCTCCACCACCTCCCTGGGCAGCCCATTCCATGGCCAATCTCTCTTTATGTGAAGAACTTCTTCCAACATCCACCAAGCCTCCCCTGGTGGAGCTTGAGACTGTGTCCTCTTGTTCTGGTGCTGTTGCCTGGGAAAGAGACCAACCCCCCCCTGGCTACACCTCCCTTCAGGGAGTTTGTAGAGAGCAAGAAGGTCTCCTCTGAGCTTCCTCTTCTCCAGGCTAAGCAACCCCAGCTCCCTCAGCCTCTCCTCACAGGGCTGTGCTCCAAACCCCTCCCCAGCTTTGTTGCCCTCCTCTGGACACCTTCCAGCAAGTCAACATCTTTCCTAAACTGAGGGGCGTAGAACTGGACACAGGACCCAAGGTGTGGCCTAACCAGTGCTGAATGCCAAGGAAGCTGGAGACCCAGCAAAGGTTTTGACAGTAGTAAAGGGACTGGTTACATTCCTACCCCGAAGCCAGGCTGATGTTTGCACGTTTCTCTCCCAGGACTACACCATCACCATGTACTTCCAGCAGAGCTGGCGGGACAAACGCCTGGCATATAATGACCTTCCTCTCAACCTAACCCTGGACAACAGGGTGGCTGACCAGCTGTGGCTGCCTGACACCTATTTCCTGAATGACAAGAAGTCCTTTCTTCATGGGGTGACGGTGAAGAACGCATGATTCGGCTCCATCCTGACGGCACTGTCCTTTACGGCCTGAGGTAAGCCTAAGGGAAACCTCTGGTTGTGGCTGTGGTTGAGAATGGCATCTCATCTAAACTTTCCCTCATTTCCAGAGATAGTTTGGACCCAAGAGGCACTGAAGTGTTGCACAGTGTTAAGTGTCTGTTTCTTTCTCCCAGTCTGGAAGTGGCTGTTTCCTTTGGTTCTCTGAAGTTTCCTGTGTTACTATAGACAAATGCTGGAGATGGGAATAGTCTGCTCCGAGTGTTTCAGGTCACTGTCATTCACGTTATATAACACCTTGATTTGAAACCTTCACTTTTCAGTTGCTTAGGAATTTCTTTGGCCTGTGGAGGTGAGACTTCTTTGCTTTCCTATTTAGGCTGAATTTAAGTCAAATCACTTCAGTGGGTTTTGTGTATGTTCCAGGAGGCGTGTTTTGCTACAGCTATAAAAACGTCTCTTTACCAGAGCAATTCTGAAGAGGGAGGCTTGAAAGCTGATATCTAGTAGGAGAACTATCTGCAGTGAGGTGGCTTTTTATGGTGTCTGGGATAAATTAACACAGGCAAGTCCACAGCTTTTGAAAATGCTGTGCCTGTGTGCAGTGGACGTAGCAAGGTTGGCCTTGCTGATTATTTAACTATGTGGAGATGCTGGGGAAGGAAAGTGTCGTGGTTTGAGTCTGCCCAACAGCATAAAGACCATGCAACCACTCACTCACTGCTACACTCCTCTGGCGGCATGAGGAGGGGAAAATACATGATTCAAGGGTTGAGACAAAGGAGAGGGAGGGCATGCTTGCAGTTATGATCACAGGCAAAAGACAGACTAGACTTGGATAAAGAAAAATTCACTTTAATTGACACAAACCCACCAGCAATTCACCAATTGAATCAGTGAAGGACAGTGATAAATACAGCTAGATCCTATGGATATACACTATTCCCCCACCCTCCCCTCTTTCTGGGCTCAGCTTTGTTACCTCCTTCCTTCCCAGGGGTGTAAGGCAGGCAGGGAATGAGGTCTGTGGTCAGTCCCTGTCTGTTCCATGTTGTTCCTGCCACTCCTTCCTCCTCAGGAGGAATCTCAGTCCTCCCCTGCAGCAACATGGTCCTTTGTGGGCCTAGTGTGGATCCCTTCTGGACACAGCAATCTCCCCAGTGACTGCTCCAACACAGGTCTCCCTCAGAGTCATGGCCTCTCTTAGCACTGGTCACCTGCTCCAGCATGGAGTCCTCCATTCTGCCACACCATTGATCTCTGAGGGTGCAAGGTCTCAGCCTGGCATTTCACCATGCACCAAAAGGGAATGGCTGCTCCAGTGTGCCTCCTCCTTTCCTTCCTCACTGACCTGGGTGTCCACATGGGTGTCCCTCCTATCCCAATTCTCTCCAAACTGAAATAGCTCCCCAAAACAACAGGGAATTGCCCAAGAGGTTTCCTCTCTTGAATATGTTATTGCAGAAACATGAACTGACTCAGGCTTGACCAGAGCTGGATTCACCTTAGATGTTCTTGAAGCTTCTTGCAGGAGCCATGCCAGTAACCCCTTCCTCTGCAAAATAAAACCCCCAGGAACAAACCCAGCACAGTAAGAAAGTTACATGGAGGGGGCAGAGTGCTACAAGGGTAGTCTGCAGCTCTAGGAGCGAGTGAAGTTTTGGATGCTGTAGCTGAAATCTAGGCAACAATTTTCTCAACTGCTTGTCTTCTTTGAGCTATTCTCCCAGTTTGATTTTGTGGTGTAGGGTTTGTTGCCCTCCCCCCCCCCTTTTTTTTCTTTTCCCCCTTTCTGACTACCAGATTTCACAGCTGGCTCTTTAGACCTGCCTCCACATTCACAAATGACTGTGATAGCAGCTCTGGGCTTACGTCCCAGTACAGCAAAGGGGGAGGAAAGACCTTTCTCCTTCAAAGAGGGTACACCCACCCTTCCCATTTACAGTATCAGCTCCTCTGCTGCTTCGTGTTTTGTGGCAGAGTCTGACTTGCTATGATTTTTTTCCTCCTTTTTAAGTAGCAGGGCTGTTAGGAGTAGGGGAGGGTGGGGCTGGGTGTAGGCACAGCAAAGGAGGAGGCTGCACAGGGCATCATTCTGCCAGGGCAGCAAGGTGGCTGTGCTCTGTGATTTCCCTATGGCAGAGCCCTGGGAAGCCAAGAGAGCAGCAATCACTGCCGGTGCTGAGGGGCAGCATGCAGTACGTGGGGTGATGTATGTACTGTTTTTAACTTCCAATTAGGGAGTGCCTCTTGCTCCAGGCCCAGAGGCAGGAGAAGGTGCAACAAGCTCAGCTTTCTGACTCTGTCCCAGTTCTGCCTCTCCCTTCATGGGACAAGTGCATCCATTTCACTACCTTGGGCCGGTGCCCTTGTTTGGCTTCCCACAGCTACCTACCTCCTATTTCCTTACTGTATTTAAACAAGGGTGAAGGCTAGGCAAGAAGATTCTTTGTCGAGGGGTAGGTTGCAAACAGAAATTCAGCCTGTTGGGAAGAGGAGGGCAAAGAGTGCTGTTAAGCGGCTGCTCCGTGCTGCTGAGCCAGCCCACTTGAGCATAGAGCTGCCTCCCCCAGGCTGGTGGGAATCTTTGCACACACCTGCACAGCAAAAGAAGGAGAAGTGTTAGTATATTTTTATCAGCTGCCATTTAGCTCAACTAATGAGCAGTGTGAACCCTGCAGCACAGATGATAGACAGCAGAAGTCCTTGAAGGGTTTGCACTTGAGCTGACCTGGGCTGGGACACTGTGCAAGCACCTCCTGAACTGTCCATTCCGTTTCCCCTCCCAAGGGGCCCAGCAGTGAGGGTAAGGGAGCTCAGCTCCCTTGCATGACCTGTGTAAATGGATGAGATGAGGGAACTGCATCCAGGCCAAAAAAGCAAATGCCAGCTGTGTGCCCCTGTTATTTCCAGGGCCATAGTAAAGAGCTGCCTGTGTTGTTTTAACTTTTGGCTGGTTTTCCTGGAAGCTGCTCTCCTGCCCTGGAGAAAATGGCAACTGCAAAACGAAGCACTGAGCAAATGCAGCTCCTCTTCTCAAGCTGCACTCAGGTCAGGGTGGTTGGTTTCTGCTATCCTGAAAGCACAGGAGTTCATGGGGACAAGCCAGGTGCCCTGCATGCTGGAAGTCCCTCTACCTTTATTCATAGTGATAGAGGCAATGATTTCTTCAGGGCTGCTCTCTGAAAACACACCTGCATTTTGCTGACAACAGAAGTGCTAGGTCCACTTTTGCAGGTGCAGATATCTGTGGTCCTGTTCAAAAATGCATCAGCACATGCACAGCAGGTGTAAGAAAGAAAATAGGCATTGAATATTCACCTGTGTCCCCTTTACCTTTGTAAAAATGCACCCACGCTGTCCTGCAAAGAGGAAGAAAAGCACAGGTCCTAGCACTTTGAAGCCTCTTCTTGTCTTTTCCTGCATTTTCTGGAAGTATTCACAAAATAATGTTGCCCTGGTGGAAGAAGGCCAAAGGAGGGAATTTCTGTTCTTTTCTTTGGGTTGCCTATTTATTTTCCCCCGAGCGAGGTACCACGACTCTGCTCCTTTCCCCTGCTCCTTCTCACCAGTAACTTCCCCCTCCTTGAGCTGTAGCAAAGTGACTCAATCATAATTTGTGGCACAACAGTAATTTTTCTTTCCAGCAGTCTCTGATGTCAGAGACCAGGAAGGATGACACCCTGGCAGGCCCCTGCCTTCAGGAGCATTCAAGTGACTGGCAGGATCAGCTCAAGCTCTGGCTCAGACCCCAAGGTCCAAGTTAGCTCACACAGAAGTCAATGGGTATTTTGTTTCTGACTTCAGTGGGAACAAGATCAGGCTTCAGATAACTTGTTTGCCTGAGTAAATGAAGCCCTTTATTCTGCCGCTGCACTCCATTGTGAAAGCTGCGTGTCCGAAAAGCATATGCTTGGTTTTGATAGAATTAGCAAATTAATGGATGAAGGGAGTGCAGCAGATGTAATATAACTGCATCTCCTAGGAAAGTGTTCAGTATAGAAGCTCACTCCAAAATTAATTCCCACCGGGCTCAGATTAAAAGCTGGTTGCCAGGTCTCCAACAAAAGGAATGCATAAACAGCAGCGGGCTGAGCTGGGGCGGTGATGCTGGGCTGCCGCAGGGCTGGAGTCACAACCAGTTTGCCTACCCCCTTCCCCAGCCAGTTAGGAGATGGCCAGAATCTCAGAAGGCCAGACAGGGGTCTGAAGCCCAGATCTAGCTCAGAGGGCATTCTTATCTCTGCATACACAAAGCAGCACGGGGGCATGCAAACTGGCAGAGCTGATGGGGATTTTTAGGAGGTGTAAACTGGCAGGATGGTGCCTCAGCCTGCCTGGACCCCAAACACCTTACAGGAATTAGAAGTGACTGTGAAGCACAGCAGCTGGTCACCTGTGACACACAGCATGAAAGTGCCAAACTGAGGTGGAAATTCTGCAGTGAAGAGCGAGGCTTAAAGGAGCTAAGACAAAGCAATCAGCTATGGAGAAGTGGAAGGGGCCAGGTAAAACAGTGAGGAAGACCTGGGTAGCACTGACTGAATTTAATACATGCTTTTTTCTTCTAATGGCTTTTTGTTTGTTTGTTTGTTTGGGGTTTTGATCAGAAATTTCATTGGTTTAATCACTTTTAAACAAACAAAAAAAAAAAGCAAAGAAATGAAGGCGAAATTTTTCATTTAAGAAAAAGCATTTCTGAGAGTGTTGATGTTTCCTTCCTAACTTCAGGTAGAGACTGTTTCACTTATGTCAACATTTCCCTCGGTATTTCAAGCTGCTTTACTACCACTGGTGATGTCAGGGTAGCACAAGAGAATCACCAAAGGCTGTCTCTGGACCTCCAGAGGCTGTCTAGTCCACTTCTGCCACAATATTCAATAAGCTTTACATTATCACACATATAAGCTATACATTGCATCAGGAACAGTGTGGCCAGTAGGAGTAGGGAGGTCATTCTGCCCCTGTACACTGCACTGGTTAGGCCACACCTTGAGTCCTGTGTCCAGTTCTGGGCCCCTCAGTTTAGGAAGGATGATGACTTGCTGGAATGTGTCAAGAGAAGGGCAACAAAGTTGGTGAGGGGTTTGGAACACAAGCCCTATGAGGAGAGGCTGAGGGAGCTGGGGTTGTTTAGCCTGGAGAAGAGGAGACTCAGGGTGACCTTATTGCTCTCTACAACTACCTGAAGGGAGGTTGTAGCCAGGAGGGGGTTGGTGTCTTCTCCCATGCAACCAGCACTAGAACAAGAAGACACAGTCTCAAGCTGTGCCAGGGGAGGTTTAGGCTGGAGGTTAGGGGGAAGTTCTACAGAGAGAGTGATTGCCCATTGGAATGGGCTGCCCGAGGAGGTGGTGGAGTCACCATCACTGGAGGTGTTCAGGAGGAGACTTGATAGGGTGCTTGGTGCCATGGTTTAGTTGATTAGGTGGTGTTGATGATAGTTGGACACGATGATCTTGAAGGTCTCTTCCAACCTGGTCTATTCTATTCTATTCTATTCTATTCTATTCTATTCTATTCTATTCTATTCTATTCTACTCTATTCTATTCTACTCTACTTCTATTCTATTCTATTCTATTCTATTCTATTCTATTCTATTCTATTCTATTCTATTCTATTCCTATTCTATTCTATTCTATTCCTGTTTCTATTTCTATTTCTATTCTATTCTGATCTGAGGTTTTTATGTCCTTTCCTAGACCATGCAGCATCCGTTGGGGAGTGAAACAAGCTGACACTTGTCAAATGCTGATGTCACCAGTATTTTGCTATCTGTTTTCAAAGACCTAAAGATAGAAGCAACGGTTAACAATGCTGAGATTCTCATATGGTAATCTGAAATTGCATTTGAAACCGGCTTTAAAACACCCTTCAGGGGAATCCTGAAGCTATTTGATTTCACTCTAATTAGAGGCAAACTGGATTCCAGCAAAACAGGTGCTTCGAGGAGCCCAGACTGCATCCTGAGCTCACAGGGGTGGGGTGCTAGGAAGCAGGCAGGAAGCTGGGTGGACAGCAAGCGAGATGCAATGCCTGGCTGGCGAGGAGCCCAGGCAATGTAAACTGAGCAACTGCAGAGGAATTTGATGACAGAGTCTAAATCCTGTGCGGAGAGGATGAGGGATCTCCTCCTGCGAAGGTGGTAGTGGTGGTGGGGAGCATGTGCATGTGCAGTGTGGGGATTTTTTTATTCCTATCCACAAGAGTCACTGCAGTGAGGTGTGTTTGCAGATGAGGCAGTTTAGATGCATGCAAAGGTGCCTCGTGGAGCTCTGAGCCCTGCTTTCCTGAGTGCTCCCCTGGGAAGCAGACCCCTGCTGCCTCCATCAGTGAAAATACCTGGTCAGGGTTTAAAGCAAGGGCTGTGTGTGTGTGTGTATGTGTGTGTGTGTGTATGTGTGTGTGTGTGAATTGTCCTAGTGCAAACAACTCAACATTTCTGGTTTTAACCTGGGAGAAGCTGGAAGTACCTGCTATGGCAGCACTTAATTTCTGCTTCTCACAGGCTAAGTCCCCATCAGTCAGTTGCTCCCTGAAATGTAACAGCTCCTGGGGAATATCAGCCCCCACATTTCTTCGAGCTACTGCTGACACGCTTGTGGGCCAGACCTTGTTCCTGGGCAAGGCAGCACCTAGAGCAGCACTGTTAGCTCACCTTACAAAGGGAGGCAACACAGGTTAACAGATGCATGTCAAACATCCTACCCACTCACCCATCCAGCTACACTGTCAGAGTCCTCCACGCCACTCTGGTGTGCTGCTGCCAGGGCTGCCCTGCCTGATCCCATGGCTGGGGCTCTGCTGTAGCTCACCTTGAGGACTTCTTGATGGCTCACAGTTTCAATCTGCCTCTTGATTAGGGCCCAGACCTGTCTGGATTACATTGCTCAGGTCCCAGCCTGGGGTTATTGGGTTTTCCAGCTGATAGAAATGTTTCTCCTTCTAATTTGAAGCCTTCTGTTTGCAACCAAGTTGCAAACCAAGTTCTCTCCATGGGTGTTACTTGATTTTCTGTAGAGAATATAACCTGATGGGCTAAGACTGAGGAGTATTTTTTTTCCTGTACTAAGACCACTGAACAAATTTCTTCTCCCATCTCACGAGCCAGAAGGGAAGAAATCTGCAATTTTGGCTTCCTCTTGCCTCCCTGAAAGAGGTTGCTCTGGAAATGTGAGAGATGATTCAGGCTCTACCTCATTTCTAGTAGCTCTTCCTGCTCCCTCCACAGATTAGGCAAAGACTACAGAAATCTCTCCTTTGGCAGTTTGAGCGAAAAGAGTCAGATTTATGTCCATCTAGCCAGCCTTTTGGAGCTAGTCCTGTAGCCTTGTGCTGCTCCCACCACAGGGCTCTGCTCTGGGCCAGCTCCTTAGCACAAAGATGTGTGGGTGAAGAAGAGTTTGTTAGGTGAGTGAGAGAAAATGAGAACATATTAGGAGCTCAGCTCCCTAGCTGAGGTTAAAGACAGATCTTCTTCTGCATTTTAGCCTCCTAGGGTTGGGAGGAGGAACTTAGCTGGAGACACTTGAAGGCAGTTTTAATAATATTAAATTTCAGAATTACCTTAGAAGCTGTGGAAGAAATTTGAGCTCACTAATACAGGGTAAAGCAGCAAGCTAGAGCTGCTCCTCCATCCTTAACATTGCAAGAACAGAGGCAGGCATCATCAGGGCCTGGCTGGAATTGCTGCCTGTGCTACCTCTCCTTATAAGCCTGACTCATTTATTAGCTAAAAATAGAGGTCAAGGGGTGTCCACACAGAGCTGATTACCACTGGTTCCTCACAGATCACTGGAACAGCTTGAGTGCCCTGAACTCCTGGCTCACCCTGGCAGTGCTTCTTAGTCTGCCTGTTTATCCTAGCCCAGCCACCAGCCTGATTCCGTTTCTAGACCCTGTCCATTTTTTGCCAACCCCACAGGCTTCAGTCATAGGTTACTGTTTTATTAATTTAATTTCATCCTAGCCTGATACTGTTGAAGGAAGAGACCTCCTGCTCCATTAAGTCCAGGCCACTGTTGTCTGAAGCAACTGCAACAAATAAATCTCCTCCTAAACGTGTTCCACTCAGATCTCTCTTGTCCCCCCAATCCAGTTGACAACTTGCCAGGTGCACAGAGCATTTGCAACAGAATAAAGAGGCAAAAAAAGGGAAACCTTGCAGCTAAGGCAACTCTATTTTGCATTCTCTAAGGGTGGAAAATTGGTTGATTTAGATGAGCTGTACCCTGGGTACTAGTTTAAAAGAGCTTTTATTTCCCTCCCCCATCTGAGTGCAGTGCACACTGTTGTTTATCAAAGGATGCCTATGCAAGCACAGATGCTTTTGGAAACAGAGTGACCTTAGCAGGATTGTGCCAAGGCTTATGGAGTCAGTTTTAGGCAAGCAGACACGAGGGAAAATATTTCATATCCTTGCCTTGCTCTGAGTTCCACATGACCTCCAAGAGTTTGTGAAGATCAGGCTGTGTTAAAAGAATGGCAAAATCCACCGCGGGTTTATAAATCCCTCCAGGCCCTTCAGAGTTTGTGCTTACTGCCAGGCAGAAGGTGACATTTGCCAGCATGGTTTTATGACTGACTTGGAGAATGTACAGAGTGAAAATTCAATTTTTCTTTTTTTTCCCCATTCAGCAAAACAGCAGTTCTGCTTCTCTCTCCACTCTTAGTCACCAGAATTCCCTACGGGTCTAGCTTGTCCCACGAGGCAAGCCTGCACAAGTCCTACAAACCTGAGCTGCTTCCAGCCCTTCTCCTTCTTACTGCAAACTGTGTGAGCTTTAGGAGGCCGTGTCCTGAGGATGTAGGGGCATCTTCAGCTTTTCAGGAGATCTGAAATCCAAGAAGTTGCAACCAGCAACTTTAAACCTGATTACCTTTTGCTCTGAGAGAGTTTGTGTTAGTCCCTGCAATGACACTTCATCCATAACTTCAAAGCAGAGCTCGGTGCCTGAGCCACTGGCTCTGCCTCCTCATGAATTAAGAAGGCACTGGTGGGGGTATCTGTGCTATACTCCTCCTATTCTCATCCATACTTAGCCTGGAGAGGAGGAGGCTCAGAGGAGACCTTATTGCTCTCTACAACTACCTGAAGGGAGGTTGTAGCCAGGTGGGGGTTGGTCTCTTCTCCCAGGCAACCAGCACCAGAACAAGAGGACACAGTCTCAAGCTGCACCAGGGGAGGTTTAGGCTGGATGTTAGGAAGAAATTCTTCACAGAAAGAGAGATTGGCCATTGGAATGTGCTGCCCAGGGAGGTGGTGGAGTCAGCATCACTGGAGGTGTTTGGGAAGAGACTGGCTGGGGTGCTTGGTGCCATGGTTTAGTTGATTAGATGGTGTTGGATGATAGGTTGGACTCAATGATCTCAAAGGTCTTTTCCAACCTGGTTAATTCTATTCTGTTCTATTCTATACTGGATGTGAGGCAGCATTCACTCGAGGCCAAAGGTATCAGGGAATGTTACTGAGCACTGGACATGAGTGGCCCGCACAATCAGTTTGTTTCCTGGGTTTGGTCTGTCTCCATGAACATTCTCTTGGGCATCTCCCAGTGAAAGCACAGCAGAGCCTAGTGACCATTCTCAATAAACATTTTGTGTGGGGCCAGAATCTTTTTTTTCTGGAGGGTAAGAATGTCAGTGTAGACAAAGTGTTCTGTACCCATTGACACTGTCCCCAGAAACCAGGCCAGATATATTTAGTTTGCTGGTATTTACACAGTTATGATGCAGACAATGCACTAGCTTATTTTATAAGGATGAGCTTAAGGGGAAAGAGACCCCACTTGCTTTAGAAACCTCTCAAGAGTAATAGTCTTCCCCTCTCTCCCACCCAATCCTCCTTAGAGAGTCTGGATTTGGTCCTTTTGAAATCAGATGGTATTTTGAGGAAGTAAGTTTTCCCCATTACACTTCTGGCTGGTGAATTTGGTTCTCCTGACACACTGGAGATGATCTGGAGGATGAATGAGTGGCTGAGGGCCTTCAGGGTCTAAGTTTTGTAGTGGGAGTTCTGACTGAGGCAGGAGCTGAAAAGACACCTACCTCAGAGGCAGCCAGCAAGAGGAAGAGAGAGAAAGAAGACCTTCAACCATGGCAGATTTCAATGGCAGATTTGGGCTCTCTGCTGCCCTGTGTGAACTTATATAATAATTCTATGTAAGACAGAAGAAGCCATTGACAAGTAAACAGTGATGAGGAGGATCAGAAGGGGAATGAAATGGTTGGTGGTGGTCATGAGAGAGAACTGAAATAGTTGTTGAAGGCTGATGCTTGGCAGAAACGTGAGCATTCCCTTTTGAGCTGCAGCTGTGGTGGGACAGTCCTCTGCTGCTGCTGGGTTTTAGCTTGCAAAGCAGGCAGCAGCGGAGGGACAGCAGGATGAGATTTCACTACCTTTCTGTGCCAGCATCTGCTTCATTGACACAAACTTCAGGTGGGCAGAGCTATCCTTATGGTAACAGAGACCTAGCACTGCATGACTTACAGCTTTGTGGCTGCTCTTCTGGAGATGGCTTCTGCCTCTCCTGGGGTGGAAGGATGCTTTCCAGAATGAGACATCCAGGCTTCTGCTCGCATCCACTGCTTGCTGATCGAGAAGGGGGATCTCATCTGCCCACAGCTTGCCAGAGTTGATCAGCACTCATGAATATATTTTTTTTTTTTTTTTTTTTTCCTTTTCTTATCTTTTTCTTTTCTTTTCTTTTTTTTTTTTTTTTGAGATTTATGGTGTTTTCTCCACAACCCTGTCTCCCCTCAGCTGAACTGTGTCTGCCTGCCAGCTGTGCAGCAGAGTAGCAAGGCAATGAGGACTTGCTTGTTTGGTAGCACAAGTGCCTGCAGACCTCAGGAGAAATTATTAGGGCAAGGGCATCACTGTCTTTTTTATTTCTTTTCTTTCTTTTTTTTTTTGTGGGGAAGGAGGTGTAAAGGTTGTGACATGCAAAGGGGCTGACCTGGAGGCCCGTGGAGTGGGTAGAGATTGAGGGAAGAAAGGGGAGGTTGGAGGCTGAGGGTGGTGGCGTTGGCCAGGCTGGGCTGCCGGAGGGAGCGGAGCTGTTCATTGAGCGCATCGTGCGCGGCGCAGGCGAGCCTCTCCCCTCTGCTGGGCAGTGTCTCTGTGAATCGCCGTCAAAGCAGATGAGATTTCACACCACACAAATTTCTGAATTTAAAAGGGAAGGGAGGTGGGCAGAGCAACGGGAGAGAATGAGGGGGAGGGAGAAGATGCAGGCTGGCCGGGCGCCAGTGCCTCTTGCTAACGCCACGGGGAAGGTGGCATCCAGGCATCCTTCCCTGGCGTTCCCTCTGGCCCCCGCGCTCCCTCTTCCCTTTCACTTCGCTTGCGTCTCCTGGAGGCAGCGCGCTCTGTCTAGAGCTGTTTACAGGGCGATGGTTTGTTATCTGTCTCCTCATCTCCTTCTCACAGAGTGAGTACCCACTCCTCCTCTGCTGTCTTTTAACCTCTTGTTCTTCTCCAGCTCTTCTTCCCCAAGCTGCTTTACCCCTTGCTTCCCCTGATCTTTCTCCTCTGTTCCCTTACCCTGGTGGCCTCCCATCCTGCACTGTTTTCCTGTCTCTCATCTCCACTCCTATGTTGTCTTCTATGTGCCAAGCAAGCACATCTCTTCACGTAACAGCTCAGAGCATATCAAGGTGACATGTTAATACTCCTCAAAGCATTGGTCCTGTGGCCTTCTGGACTAGCCATAGCATGTGTTGTGATCCCACAGAGTTGCTGAGATGCCTGAGTTTTGCTCTCATTCCCCTTTGGTTGCAAGAGGTTAGTGGAGCATCTCATGCCTTTATGAGTGCCACCCTCCCCATAGTACACAGCAACCAAGGAGCTTGAGAAATATCTTGTTGGTTTCTATAGGAATAAGGGAATGTTGAGTCAGTCACAAGTCAGAGAGGCCACAAGTGGGCATTTCCTCACCAGTGGCAGGTGCTGTGTAAAGCAATGATGGGGGTGTGATGCTGTAGGTCACACAAGCATGGCAAGGGAATCTGGTGTCCCAGATGCTTTTTTAGAACTGAAGTCTAAAGATTTAAGCAATACCTTCCTCTCTGCTTTATAGCAAGTAGAGCTGCTTTTTCAGGGTTTAGGATGTGCAGAGCTAGGACCTGAGCTGAACCTGTGCCCCAGACCAGCTTGTTCCTCACTCTTGTTAAACTGTAGGAGCCCCACATCCAGGTAGTCCTGCAGTGCTGGTGTCCCTGGGCTTGCTAGCTGCATCTCACTGTGCATCTGCACTGCAGCTGAAATGCTCCAGGTGAGCCGGTGGCTACAAGCCCAGGACAGCAGCATGTGGCTGTGCTACCTCTGCTCTGAAAACAGAACAAAACCTTTGCACGGCCCAAATTCTCACCTGCCCAAGCAGTGTTACATGGCAGATCATCAGGAGTCTGGGAACTGCAGCCAGCTGCAGTATCTCTGGAGGATACTGAACTGTGTGGTGTGGGTACAACTGCCCTTCAATTGGAAGGAAAGAGAAATTATCAGGCTTTTGAGGACGGATGCCTTATTAATCTTGATTTTCTCCTTTCTGCCCTACCTGTCCTGAGGTCCTCTTCATTTTAACCAACAGGGCTAAATTCTGCCCTGATGTAAATCTCTGCTTACATAAATTGGTGTGATCTTGCAAAAATCATTGGAGTGGCCCTGGATTTATGCCGGCTGTTAACAGGAGCAGGATTTGGCGCATGGAGCGTGGTAGCCATAGCTCACTGTGCCGTGCTCTGCATCTCCAACCAGCACTGCAGGTGACAAGCAAATCCTGTCGAGAGGCAAGAGAGTCCCTCTCCAGCCAGAGAAGCTTCCCCTGGATGTCCCTTTCTGTGGCCAGGTTGCCAACCTTGGAACGGATGCCGTGGAAAGGTTTCGAGCCCCCAGGGTCCCACAAATGGGGTGGAAAATTTTCATTTAATACATTTTTGCATCTCACACTTCAGGGAAAGAAAAAAATCAAATGCATTTGTAACTGCTGTTTCCCATGGATGCAGCATAATGCACACAGTATATGCTGTGTGCGGCATAGGGGGATGAGTCATACCCATGCATGACTCTTTGGTCTCAATGCCTGGCCAGGATGACTCTGTACCCGCCACTTTCAGCTTTCCTGGCAAAGTGTAGCTCCCTCCAGATGTGCTTCAGCTCTGTCCCCTCCACCATGGTCTTTCTGTGCCCAGCTACCCTGGTCCAGGAGGATTAGGGTAGGAGAGGGTATTGCTTTTCCAGCAGCCCTCCTAGAGACGCAAAGCTGGGAGGCTGTAAGAAGCAATACACTCACATCCCAAAGTCATGGTGGTGATTTTTAAGTGGCTCCTGTCCTGTTGTCCTTCTCCCCCTCTGAAGTTCCTCCTCCACCCCATCTACATTAAAGATGGAAGGGCTGGGAGCTCACTTGGGCCCCCTGCTTGGAGAGAGGGCACTTGCAGTGTTGTATCTAGACCCAGCGAGGATATATATAAATTCCCTCCGTCTCTTCGGATCTATTTATAGCACGGCAGGCAGTGGCAAAGGCTCTCCTCAAGGCTTCATCTCCTACAAACAGTCTTCACAGACAGCAGAGAGATAAATTTAGCACACGAGATTTCTTAAAGAGCCAGCAGCAATGCAGGGCTCTTTGCCTGCCCTGCTGCAGCCCCCACACCTATACCCACACCAGGGGAGAGCCCCCTCCCACAGATACTTACCCACCCACCTTCTCCCCCCACCCCCTTCCAATTTTCTGTGCAGCTTCATCTATTCACTCTCCCTTTCTGGTCTCTTTTTCTGTCATTGATGGTTTCTTTCTCTCTTCTTTTTTCTCCTGGTTTGACATCTCATCCTCTCTGCTTTCTTGTTTTTTCTTTTTTTTTTCCCTTTCTTTTCTGTTTCCCAGGCCACAGGGCTCAGAAGATAAGCTTTCTCGTTAACAGTTCACTGGTTATGCCTACATAGTAAAAAATGTGTAGCTTGATTAATGCCTTCCAGATGGTTAATTGAAAAAAAAAAAAAAAGAGGAGGGGAATGCACCAGTCTCTCCCCCCCTCTTCAGCACTCTGCACACATACATTGCATAGGAAGAAAGCTGCATCAAAGGGTGAGGGGAGCAATATATTTGAGAAATAAGGGCAGCCTGTTAGCTCCAGAGCAGCGCTGCTGGGCTGGCGAGTTAGCTGTTGATTTGCTCTGGCCCTGCTTCATGCCTCTTCACTTACCTACCCCACCCCAAAATTCCCCATTCTGGAGAGCAGCTCTCCTTCATGTACAGCAGGTAACACACACAAATGCTCCTCATCTCCTTGTGTGAACTCCACTGTGGGTACTGTGCTGTTCTGCTCCCACCCTTGTGCTCTGATGCCTCAACGCAACACCAGTCCTCATTGTCTCCCCATGTTCGGGGGAATGCACCCACCCCCTCCCCAACCTTTCATGAATCTTGATCATGGAATTGGTTGTACAAGAGACATGTTACCAAAGCCACGAGCTCACAGGAGAAGAAGGGCCCCATTGGTGGGGCCAGAGCTTTTGGATTTGGCAGTGTCAGAGTGGGTGCAATGGAGGGGGGCATAGATGGATTAAGGCTGCAGCAGGGTCATTAGGGCAACTCAAGAGGAGAGGGAGGTGATAATGTGATCAGTTATTCATCTCCATAGGTCATTGTTGGGCAATTTGATCAACACATCTGCTTTTATGGACATGTGTTGGCTGTCTCTCTCTCAGGAACTGACATGCCTCTCCTCTTCTCCCCCTGCCCGTAGCTCTGCCTACTGCTGATTTCTTTGTCTCTCTCAAGGGAGCGACAGAGGAGGAACACAAATCCCTTCCCACCCCGTTAATAGAGATACTGCCTTGCTGACGTGAGTCACGAAGGGTTTAAGCCATGCAGTTGAGGGTGAGCCACATCCAGCCCCCTGCCTCACACACCTCCCACCACGGATCTCCCTGGTTTCCAGGGAAACAGCGGCCCCAATGCTGCCTCACTTTCACATCTGCCTTTCAGTTCTCCTTTCTTGTGTTTGTTTGGTGTTTTTTTTTTTTCCCTTAATTTTTTTTTTCTCTCTTTTTGACAAGAAAATCCACACAACTGATCAATTTTCTTTTCCTGCTTTTCCCTTTCAGGATCACCACTACAGCTGCTTGTATGATGGACCTGCGAAGGTACCCCCTGGACCAGCAGAACTGCACACTGGAGATTGAGAGCTGTGCGTACCGCATGCCTCCCCCCTGCCACACGGTGCCACCTCTGTCACCCACTCCAGTCACAGCTTCCTGCTTAGGGGATACCTCCAAGAGGGTGTTACTTCCAGAGGGTGTTACCTCCTGGAGGATGTCCCTTGGGACAGGGCAAGATTCCCTCATCTAGACTCCAGCCTGATGAGACCTCATGGGTGGAATGCCCAGAAAAATGGGGCTCTAGCAGCAGCTGGGTGTTGAAAACACTCTCAACCTGAGGAGGGTGGTGAAAGCCTCCCTTAGCCTTAAGAAATCCCTGGGAGCCTGTCCTCAATCTTACCTTGCACCACCCTGTGTGGGAGCTGGGACCAGGGACCTCCTGCAGTCTTTCCTTGCCCAGATCTTCCCTCGACTCCTAAGGAAAGCCTCTTCCAACCAGACTGGCAGAGAGAGTCCAGCTCTCCCTCATAAAAATGCGCTGCAGTATCCCCACAGGAGCGGTCCAGAGCAGCAGATCTCACAGTAATGATGATGCAGCTTCCTTGGTGATTATTAGAGAATTGCTTTTTTTCATAAGAAAGGTCGCACTGCATCCCCAGTTGGAAGGCACTGTGCCTCCCCACCAGCCCTGCCTGTGCCGGGGAGCCCTCTGCCCACTCACCACTGGGGTTGCCTGGGATGCGCAGCCACGGCACGCTTGGCGTGGTGGGTAATGGGATGCAAATGAGGTCCTGCTGGAGGCTACTACATGTCATTTTTTCTGGCACTCCTTAGCATTTGGAGAATACTTTAGGGTACAACCAAGAAACAGAAGGCAGAGAATTCCTCACAGTTCCCCATTTTGTTCTTAATGGGACACACGTCAAGGCAATTTGTTAGCTGAAGCCAGGCTCCCTTACAATAGTTCTAAGGTGCACACAGAGATAAAGAGATTCAGTCATTTCCTTCCTCAGTACTTTTGTCTTTTACACAATTGCACATTCAAAAGCTGCAGGGCTCCATTTTGTTTGCTTCCAAGTCCACACAACTCTGGAATAGCAACCTGACTTATGGCTGACTTAAAAAAACACCAAGAATATATGGGAAACACATAACTGAGCCACTGAAATAGCCTCTTTGAAGTGCAGGGGTGCTGTGTAATGCAACAGCAGGCAGCTGAGGGTCTCCTCCCCACAGCAGCTCACAGCTCTTACCTGGAGGAGATAAGCCAGGGCTGGCACTGGCTACTGGCTGTTGATCCCATCCCTCCATCCCCAAAATAGCCCTCAGCTCTGCCTAGCTGTGTGCCAGGCTTCACAAAGGACAAACCCCTGGTGAAGCAGGCAGCAAGCAGGCTCTTAATCTGACGTTCTAAGCCAGGGTATCAATACTTTATGACATTTCAGGTTGAAGCGACTGTCTTTGTGAAATTTCTTTTACTTTGTTTGAAAGTGAATGGAAATGTGATTTCCTTTTAAAAGCAAGGAATCAAAGTGAAGCATTTATTTTTAGCCTGAGCAACCTTTCCCTTTAGAATCACTTTAGGAAAGTGGCTTCCTGGAAAAAAAAAAATGTGTTTGATTTCGTTTTGCACAGTGGCATCATCATCATCATCATCATCTATGTATATATATATATATATAAAAAACACCCCAACACACCTCCAAAATTGGTGCCCAATCCCAGCAGGTCATGGAATAAATGGAATAGAGCTAGTTAACTGTGAGGTGTCCTAAAATTAGTTACTGTAATTTGACATTTTCGTTGCTGATCAGGAAGTAATTTGAAGTCACTGCTGTTAAATTTGTGGATGATGAAGATCGCAGTCTGCACGGCTTGCTCACTGCACATTTGAATCCCTCCCAGTTTAATACATCCAGGGTGCATCCACAGCTACATGTGGAGGTCCATGCCTGGATGAGGGAGTGTGGATTTGTACCTGCACGGGTATCCACCAGGGAATCGATGAAGGGATCACAGTACTGGGCACCACTGCTGGAGGTTTCCTAGCAGGGCGCTGACAAAAAAGGGGCTGGAGGTTGCTTATGTAAAGCAGGAGAGTCGTGAGTCAGAGTAGGGAACTGACCAGCCTCTGAATATGCCACTTGTGAGATGGGGAAAGGGAATCTGGCTATAGTTGATTTCCAAAATGTAGAAAGGAAATTGAGAAATCAGAGGAGTGTGAGAAAAGAGGCTAAAATGCAGTTCAAGGGCTAGAGCAGATGTTTTGCAGTGAGAGAAACCTCAATAGCTCAATCTGTTTTTTTACTGCAGAGGAGGTGGAGAGGTGACTTGTTTACAGGCTGGGTGCACCTCTGCAGAGGGAAAGCACCAGGTGGAAAGGGCTTGGTAACCTCCTAGGAAAATTCAGAACAACCACTAGAGTCTGAAAGGCTAATCCAGATGAATTCAAATGCACACAATATTTTTAGCTTCAGGAGACTCTGAGGCCCTGGAATCAACTACCGTGAGGAGCGAGGGACTTGGCTGTTTCTTACTGCTTTCCACCCTCGGGTCAGTGCTCTGGGAGAGATGCTGCAGCCAGATGCAAACACAAGTTCCTGTGCACAGAGCTTGGGTACTCAAGACAATGCAGCAACCCCTGACGCTGCAGTGCCTGCAGCAGATGAGGTGATAACTTTAGGTCCGAATCTTTGTAGGTCTGTGGCTGCTTTGCCACTTTACTGCCATGGGGAGAGGATCTGGCTTAGCTGATTTATCCAAAGCAGATCTGGCATGACATTTGGAAGGTTTTATTATTTTTATCACCTCTGAATAAGCACAGTAATGACTGAGAGTGCAGGATGTGGGCTTGGAGACTATGCAGTCATCAAATAATTCAGTTTGGGAAGACACCTCAGGGTGTCTCTAGTTCAGCCCACAGCTCAAAGCAGGGTCAGCTATGAGATCATAGAAGGTTGCTTAGCTCTGTCCACTCAGGACCTGCAGGATGACACTATCCTCAGAGGTTCAGCTCTGATCTGGAGTAACCCTTGGCCCCTAAGGCTAAGTAAAATAATTTCTCCTCTGTGATACATTAACACTCTTCATTCCCCTGATCCCATTATACACTGGTGATGGTTTTAGTGGCAGCTGTCCCTAGTGGATGTCAGCCTTGCTGGTTATTGCTGGACAACTGCCTCTCAGCTCTGAAGGCTTGTGGATAAGGCAGGCTGACGTGCTGCAGAACAAGTTGTGAATGAAAGCTGTCTGTGGGGACAGGTAAAGTCCATGCTCTAAAGGAAGCCTCGCACCATGCTGTACCAAAGTCTGTACCTATCTTACTGCTTCTCTGCACACAGAAGTGCACAGCTCTGCAGTTTGCTTAGAATTACACACCACCCCTTGTGCAGCAACAGCCACAGTGCTTCAAAACCCAGCTTGCCACAAGTGGCATCAGTTTTCAAGGGAGATGAATCCTTGCCCTCACAACGAGCAGGACTCTGAAGATCACACTGATGGGAGGGGATCTGCAGGATTTTGTCCCTTGAGGCCAGAGCATCTAAGGAGTCTTTCTCCTGGGCTCTGGGCTCTTCGGCACTTCCTTCCAGCCTGTGCAGCCCTGTCTGGCATATATAGTTAGGGTTACAGTAAGAGGCTGTACCTTTGGCTGAGTTAACAAATCCATTACCCTGAACATAAAGGATGAGTATTTGTTACCAGCCAGACTTACTTTCCTCTCTGCTCCTGTTACTGCTCTTCTCGGTCATCACAGTCAAACAGCCCTGATCTGAGACACTGTCCACTTCCCTGCTGCAAATTTGACTGGGAGTACTTAAAAGAGAGAGATGCTCCGCTGGTCAAATTTCTTTTCAACTTCTGCTGTAAATCTTTTTCTCCCTGGGAATTTGCGGCGTGTAGCTGCTCCGTTTGCCCAGAGCCAGCAGAAGGCATTGTGCGCTCTCCCCCTTCTGGCAGAGGGATGCAGCTTTTAAAGAGCAAAACACCACCGTGTTTGGTGCATTTGACAGAGGCTTCTGATGCACGAGTTCCTGTCATGTCAGCCATGGAGGTTATATAACGCAAGTCAAGGCTTGACAGGACAGTTTCTCACCTTTTTCTCCCGAGTTCTAGCCAGAAGTGGGAGTTCTGACCAATTTTTTTCTCTTCTCCTGAGGACCGTGCTGCCAAGCTCAGCTGAACAAGAAAAGTACGTCAGCAGGGAGGGGCTATGCTTGCTGTCTGAGGATGTGGGCTTTCCTCTGGATCCTTTTCCAGACCACCTTAGTGAAAATGGGGGTGTCATCTATTTCATCTTGTCAGCTTAGTTCTCTCTCTGTGCTTCTTCATCTCTGCAGATGGTTACACAGTTGATGACATTGTCTTCTTCTGGCAAGGAAATGATTCTGCTGTCACAGGGATGGAGGTGCTAGAACTGCCCCAGTTCACCATTATTGAGCAGAGGCTGGTCAGCAGGGAAGTGGTCTTCACCACTGGTGAGTTTCTGCTGAAGGGATGCAACGGAATGTGCAAACCTTCTGCTGACTGACATCAATGTGATTATTCTGATTCAGATTCTGAGGCACTAACTTAGGATCTAGGCTTCAGTTTTTGATGTTGTGCCTCTGGAAAATTGGCATCTTCTGTGCCCATCAAGTGCTTCTCTTCAGAGACTTATGAGATCATTATTTTTTTTGCTGCAGTTGTTTGAATTTCTTAGTCAAAACACCGAGTGAGCTCAAAACGGAACCTCTTTAGAAGGTTCTCAGCTTTTATCTTATTTTTATGTGGTTTGCAACTGGCTCTTGAAGCTAATGTATGTGCAATAGTAAGCAGAAGCTGAAAAGCAAGTGGTTGATGAAATTATGCAATCCCATCTGTACACAGTAATAAAAAGATCTGGAGAGAATAACTTGGACGATTCATATACTGCCAGTTGGAAAATTAGAGAGGCTTGGGTTTTGGTTGCTGTCTTCACTTTGATCTGTCAGGGAGTTCACTGCCAAGGCAAAGGGTCACACACCTGTTAAACAGGACAGGTTTTGAAATGTCATGAAATCACAGCCTGAATCTTTCAGAGATGGTGGCAGAAGGTGATGTTGTTACAAGAATAGAATGGAATGGAATAGAATGGATGGGATGGGATGGGATGGGATGGGATGGGATGGAATGGAATGGAATAGAATAGAATAGAATAGAAAATAAATAGAATAGAATAGAATAGAATAGAATAGATAGATAGAATAGGAAATACACTAGCTCAGCCAGCTTGCCCAGGTCAAGGTAATACATCCTTCCTTTGTTATCTTTACTCCAAGGTTTGTTGCCAAAAGGGAGTAGAAGAGAAAGTGCTGGAGGGAAAGGAGAATGTAAGCTGTGGGGACAAACTGAGGCTGGTGCCTTGATGTGCTGTTTGCAGGCAAATTACAGCTCTGGCTTTGACTGCAGCTCTCTTTTCAAAACTTTTAAATGGGCATAAAGTGCCAGACAATATAAGTAGGATTCTTCATTCAAATCAAGGAGTAGATAGAATGGAATGGAATGGAATGGAATGGAATGGAATGGAATGATAGAATAGAATAGAATAGAATAGAATAGAATTAACCAGGTTGGAAAAGACCTTTGAGATCATCGAGTCCAACCTATCATCCAACACCACCCAATATCAGCTAAACCATGGCACCAATAATGCCTCAGGGGGCATGCTGGGAGCAAGGGTCTCATTGCAGAGGTAATCTGGAGACCCACAACAAGAGGCAGCTTTTCTCCCAAGAAGTTTGCACTCTAAAGAGGTAAGATTTTCCAAAAAATTGATTGGTGAAATTGAGTGCTCAATCTATGCAGATGGTACATAATAGTGAGAGACCTAGCTTCCTTTTCTCCAGCCTACCTTCTTGATCATTAAAGACTGCAGTTTTGTTACTTTAGCTGCCAACCCACAACTGCACCCATGTTTCAGGCTGCTGTGTTGCCTAAGGGTTGGAGGTGGGAAGGAGGAATGACTTGCAGTTTGTCTCACAGCAAAGTGAAGATGACCCTGCTCCAGTGGAAGGACTGTTAGAAGTGCTTATTGTCATCACTACCCACATTAAGTTTGCTAAAAGATTAGGAGGAATTTGCAACAACTTGGGGATAAAACCCTACAGATTACCTAACGGCACTCTATTTGCATATGAATTTGCCCAGTCTGACCATAACCCATTTTAGAACAGCATGGGGAAAATATGATTCAGATCTTCATTGGTGTTTGGAGGAAAAGCTCGTACAGGAAAGATTGGAAAATCATCTCACTGCATCCAGATATAGGGTTAAAGTCTCTTGTGTAAACCTTATCAAATTGGCATGCACCATAACAGCAGTTTCAACACTGAACAGGCAGGCATTCTCCCATGGTGTCTGATATAATAATGTACCTTATGTAGAGTTTCCTTTCCCCTTAATATTCTGAGCCAGCTGAGCAGCCCCTTTCCAAAACCTGATGAGTTTGCAAAACCAAATGAAGGGGGGGGGAAAAAGGAGAGGTTTCTTATTATCCCTGCCTCTTGAACATTTTCCAAATAAAATGTCAATACCTAACCTAAGCTCTTAGCACAAATTCAGCTTTGCCCTCCTCTCCTGTTACATCTCCCTTTAATATCTCATTGACAGGCTCATATCTGCGCTTATCCTTGAGTTTCCGGATTAAAAGGAACATTGGTTACTTCATCCTGCAGACTTACATGCCATCTATCCTCATCACCATCCTGTCCTGGGTCTCCTTCTGGATCAATTATGATGCTTCTGCTGCACGAGTGGCGCTGGGTACGTACCTGTTCATTACACACTGAAGAAGCTGTGGTTTTGCAGGAGATCAGTGAGGACAGCTGTAAGGAAGAAAATGCCTTTCTCTGTGTGAGGTAGCAGGTAAGCAAACCACAGCAAACCACAGAGATTGGTCAGATTTCTTGTCCCAAATGAAGGACCTTTTTCTTTTTGAGAACAAGCTTTGAATTCTCAGCTAGGAGAGCTACTTTCTTTATGGTTGTCATTGTTCACAAGTATCAGCACTTTCCAAGCTGGAATCTGTAGTATATGTATCAGTAAAAGCTGTGCCATAAATTTCTGTGGGTGCAAGTTTAAACTCCATGACAAAAGCATAAATGGTCACAGCTTCTCAAACATGTGAGACTCTAACATGCCATGAGCCTATCATTACTTCACTCTTCATTGTACTTGCCTTCTTAAGAAGAGGAATCTGGGGACCTCTTGGCCAATAGGTATGCTGGGAGCAGTTAGCTGGATGATAAATGCTGATGATGGGTGGCCAAAGGGTGGTAAGAAT
>CM037644.1:24664272-24718122 GCA_015227895.2 Colaptes auratus
TTCCCCTCTCTTAGTTAAAAGGTCATATCCTGCATTTCTAAGGATCTGTCCCCTCCAGTTCTTTCATCAATAAAACTGCAGTCAGGCTGCATCTTATCTTGCACTACAGCCTGGAGTGATTATTTAATTGTTTCGCAACCTGGTATTTAAGTGTTCCTGTCTCATTCAGTTAATTAGGCATATTTAGAGTCTGATATAAAGCCCACAAAGTTAGGGGGATTTTTCCAGGGGATTTCTATCAGTCGTCAATAAACTATTTCACATCAATTCATTTGTTTTTTCCCCTCTCCTTGTTTCCAAATGTGTTGAAAAGTGTTTGATTTGAAATTCTGCTCAGACTTAAACATTCTTAACATTTTGGGCAGGCATAAAAATCTTTAATTTTACTCCAGGCTTGTTGGAATCACATTAGTTTTCTCTGTTTACACAAATTTTTTAAAGGTTAATAATTATTATTCACAGTAAACCAGACCCTGACTTCACAAGAGATTAAATAGCAGTTGTTGACCTTTAGTTTGATGTACCAATCTGATGGTTTGAGAAAGCCTGGCACAACTTATTTTGTGGAAGTTCAGAGACTGTTTCAGTGTGCAAGCTCCATTTTGAGCTTACATTTTGTCTGTCTCATCTTCTGCCATTCTATTGGTATCTTGTGCTAAACAATAGAACATCTCTCCACTTTTATGAACATTTATTAAGTGATAACACTCTCAAGAAAAAAGCCCAGGGTAAAGCATGTTTAAATTCTGATATTTTAGAAGAGGGAATTAAACACTTGTGGCTTGAGGGGAATGTAACTACAAGGACCTGGTCTCAAATCTCTCCATAAACTAAGGTTTATAATAGGTTCCTTAGCCATTGTATAGCAGAACTGCACAGAAGAGAGAAGCTTGACTGTAAAGCAACCATGCACAAGAGAAGGAAAGGGATCACAGGAGTCTTAGAGAAACATCCAATCTAATTGAAAGATGTTAAGGTGAAAAAAAGTAGTTTGATTTGTCTAACTTTTGCTAGCTAAAGCAAAGAGTAGACCAGCTTTTGAGACTTTTACAAACTCTATATGCCTATCATCCTATTGTGTTTCTTGTGGAAAGTGCTACATCATACAGGTTGCTTACAGAATTGGAGCTTTAGCAAAACTCTTATGATTCCTATTTTGTCACTGTTCAGGAAAATATTTAAGCAGATACGTAAGCCCCACAGCACTTTTCAATTGGCTCCCCATTCAACTCACTGATTAAGTCCTTTTCTGAAAGAAGATTTTATGGCAGAAACTAAGGTAAGCCAATGGTCTGGAAATTAGTATTCTGCCTGTTAAGAACCTTCACCAAACCTTTATTCGTGGTGAGTACTTTGGGTTTTTGTTTTGTTTTAAAAGTTGGTTGGAAATATAATGCATTCAATCTTTCAGTATTAAGTCCAAAAGAGATACTGGCATAACAGGATACCTCTGCCCTCATATTCCTCATAAAGTCTTCTCTGAAGCCTACATATTGTAAATAATTCACAGAAAATGGTCAACAGACAGTAGAAGACAGATGACATTTTTATGCATACCACGAATAGTATCTTATGGCAATATGCAAACACAGAAATGTTCAAAACCTTTGCTCTCTTCATGTGTGAAAGACATCTCTGAAATTTGTATGGGTTTTTTTTCTTCTCTTTGATTCCAAGCCTGTGGCTGTGTGAGTGGAATTGGAATAGGATTATTAAGTAACGTATGGGTTTAGTGCAATGTTGGGTAGACCTCAGCAACTGTGACATTTAATCTCTTTCTAGAAAATACTTAACAAATGCAGCAGATCAGTTTCCCTCGAATGGAAACAAAGATTTATCTCTTCTGTGGAACTGCTAGGTAACACCTCTCAAAGCTGAATAGCCTTGCAAAGCTTTGTGTGAAATGGGCTTACAAATCCTTCAGGTACTAGAAATGTATTTAGACACTGCACATACCTTGAGATACAATCAGAGCAATCCCTTTCATATTTAATAAACCTATCTAATCATGGATGGTAGAAGCATTTTAAAATGTTTTTCAAATTCTATTTAAAAATCTTAAACTAACATTTTTGAAGTTGTTGCTGTTTTACCTTCTATTTTGTGTGCCATTTCCTTGCTGGCTTTTAAATGGTGCACTGAAGAAGCTTTAAACCTTTAAAGTTGTTTTTCATGGAACTGAAAAGTGGAAATTAAGATAATACTGCTGAACTCACAACTCCCTTCTTTTTCAGGACAATCAACAACACTAAATAATAATTAGAAACACAAACTAACTAACTAACTAAAATACAAAGACTAAAGAAATGGAATATGGCCCATTCTAGATAACAAATGGTCCACCTCTCAAATGCTAAAGCACTCTTAAAACAGTTTCCATGGGAACAGAAATTTGGCATAGTTGTGAAAACTGTTAGGAGGCAGCCTCAACCAAGACAGATGGTTAATTTGTAACAGGGGATATAGAAGGAAAGTAGGTTGTATATAGCCCTTAAACCTGACAATGGTTCCAAACAAACCTGACTACAGGGCACATCTCAAAAAAAAAAAAAAACCAACCAAAAAAAAACCCCCAAAAAGCCACAGGTGACAATATTTTCAAAAGCAAGTAGAAAACTTCCAGGTTAAATGAAATATAAAAAGGCTGCATAGATCTTTCAACAGTGCTGTTTTGGCTGTAGGAAAAAAAGAGAGAGTGAATGTGGCCCCTGAATGTGGCAGTTACTCCCAGGTTGTTTCATTTAAGTGGGAGAATCCAAAAGGCTCCTGAATGCCTCTAGCTTGAAAAAATTACATTTTTCTATTAAACATTTTTTAGGGTGGTACATGGGCATGGAAAGTTTCCAAGGGAGTACAGGCTCCACAAAATACAGAGATAATCCCATGGTTCAAGTCAAAAATCTGTTTGGGTACTGGATAGATGCAACCAGGACATTCATTTGTCATTGATCAGTTGATTAATTTAGTTCTTTATCTTCAATACTTCTTGATCTCTACAGCTTTGAGTGCCTTATGATAGCTAACACCTCCTCCATCTCTCACAGGGAAGGAATGGTTGTTGCCCTATTCTCTATCAGGAAAACAAATCCCCGGAGTAGCATGGTCAAGATTCTCACAGATAACACAACTTGAGCACCTAACTCCTACTGAATGAAATACAAACATTGAGATATGTTGCTGTATCTGTATCTGTGAATTTACCATAGTACAATAAGTAACCAGATTAATGATGTAGTTCTGAATTTAAGTGCTTTACTATCACATGTGTCTCTAGAAGCTATTGCATATCAGGCCACCTTTCCACTGGCTTTGATGAAAGTGTATTGATACTAATCACCCTTGGTGATAGATGCCTCCCAGATGATGTTTGAGGAGGACACTCTCATTAGAAAGTCATTGTTCTGGAATTAGTTCCAGCTCATACCAACCATTAGTACCTCAATCTACTGCATATTAAAGCTGAAATCCTTTTCCCAATGACAACTGCAATATAGTTTAAATTTTATCAATTTAATGCACAGTAGAAAACATTATGACTGATGCTGGAGGAAGAATCCTTCCTGATTACAATAAGAATCAGCTGTGGAAGATAGTTGATTTATTACATGCCTAGTTTGTAGATAATGGTCATAAGGCACGAATCACACATGGTACCATGCTGGGAAACACAGTGGGTCCTGCTTCTCTGTTGGTCAGTCACACACACTTATGGAGGCAAGATGCAAGCAATCACAATGCTTGTTCAGATCTGTTCTGCATTTACATAAAGGACAAAAACTAACCCAGTGATGTGCAGTCAGATAATAATAAGTGGCACCCAAAAAAAAGTGAATAATTCTGTGGATGCATGACGCCACATTTAACACTGAAAGGTTGCTGGTTTGTACCAATAGTTCATAATGAAAACTCAGTTCAAACCTTAGTTACGTGGAGGATACTACCACTCCATAACACTGTCTTTTATTTGGACTGATTTTTAGTTTTGGATTCAAACTAGCTACTACTTATGTCAAATAATTACATTTTTCTTCTACCACCTGAGCACAAGTGTCTCAGGGAAAAAATAAAAACAACCACCCACCAACCAAACAAAAAACTAAAACCAAAATACCCCCCAACAAAACCCCATGAAAGTCTAAAACCTTCAACATTCTGTGTGTCCCAGAAAAACAGCACAGAGCATAGGACCATAGGCTGTGCTGTAACACAAATTCCTTTAGATATTATACCTAAAGCAGTTTGGAATCTTTTCAGATCAGATATGGTAAGATTCACCTTGGTGAATCAAATCAGTGAGGGACATGTCAGAAGCCAGGTAGGCATTATGGTTTTATGATTCTTATTCAGGGGAGGTTTAGGCTGGAGGTTAGGAGGAAGAGAGAGTGATTGCCCATTGGAATGGGCTGCCCGTGGAGGTGGTGGATCCACCATCACTGGAGGTGTTCAGAGGAGACTTGATAGGTGCTTGGTTGCATGGTTTAGTTGATTAGGTGGTGTTGGATGATGGGTTGGACACGATGATCTTGAAGGTTTCTTCCAACCTGGTCTGGTCTATTCTATTCTATTCTATTCTATTCTATTCTATTCTATTCTATTCTATCTATTCTACAAAATAAAACCAGAACCAACACGGGGTCTGTCATAATGATGGTCCTTAATAATCTCTTTGATGGTCTAATACGAATGACTCTCCTGCTCTTTTAACATTTAAGGACTGCACTCTTGGCTAATGATTTTTTACTGTGCTTAGAGAACAGGCAGCTATCATTAGAACCTAAATCAAAAGGTCATTTCATCCAACTGAAAAACATTCCTTTTTCTTGCATGGCAGTGTAATCCAGCTACTTTGCCGACTTAGTTTGATAGCTAACTACTGAAAATTGCAGATATTTTTGTGTTGGGATTTTTTCACCCCAGTAAAGGTCAGACACATGAGGAATGACCACTGTGTCTGAAGCCAGGTGATGCAACCTGGAGCAGAATCCAATCCATAGTCTGGCACTGAGAACTATGAAGCCTTCAACCTGACATGATACAGACACATCCTCCTTCCAAATTTAAGGGCCTCACCTGAAGATGCATGCATCGCTCTCGGCTTAGAATCCTGACTCCAAAAATCTTCACTTCAGAATAAGCATCTGTCTAAAGCTTATGGTCTTTGTTTATTTTGTTTACGAAGCAAAGGTAGTAGCAGTAGCAATGTCATTGACTATTTCCACATTACAGATTTCTGTCTGAAACACAGTCAGGAAGAGGGAAACAAGGCCTCTTTTCTTCCTCAGCTTCAAGGCACCTAGATCTCCTTTTCTCAAATGCCAAAAGAATGCCCTAATCACCACATATGCACATGGATGCAGTGAGACAGTTTTTACTGTTTGCAACAGTAAATGGCTGTCATCTGTTTAAAAGAAATGCAGTTCCATGTGCAGTACATCCTCAGCAGTGATGACCTTTTCTTGCCTGGGTTCAATGCCAGAGCTCACACAAACTGTAAAAAGCAGAAGAGGAAGAAAAATGAAGCATCAAATTCTTCACTCTTCCTTTAGAAAATAATAGTAATAAAAGAATTTTTTTTTAATCCAAACAATAGAGAAAGTTTCTGTAAAAAATGTGTGTGCTGCATTTTCCCATCAACTGGAAGTAGTAAGTCACAATATCCCTCCAGAGTTGGGTTCACCAAGGATATAGGATGCTGTAGCTTCTTTACAAAACTAATTTTAAATGGAGTTCTAATGTGAGTGCAGAGTTGATTTTCAAAATAGCATTGTATTATTATGTCACCTGAAATCAAATGTCTCAGTGTTGGTATCAGTTTTGAAGTGGAAATCAGGTTCCTAAGTCTCATAGCCACTTTTAAATTCTTTCCCTCATATGCCTATTGCATCAGCCCAGAAGCCCTAACTGGTGATGTAATTATTTTAGGTGACACATGCTGTATAATGATCACTTTCTAAAAGATGAAAGGCAGTGTAGTCCTTCAAGCTAACACAAAGGAAATATTTCAGTAACAATTTGTAAAGAATCCTGTAAGAGTCATAACCTCAGCTGGTTTAAATTGCCAGAACCAAAGAAGGGAACGAATGAGAATGACAGTGAGAATAAGAATGAGGGGAAGGGGACAGAGAAAGGAGAGGAGAAGGGAGAGGGAGAGGGAGAGGGAAAGGGAAAGGGAAAGGGAAAGGGAAAGGGAAAGGGAAAGGGGAGGAGAGGGAGAAGGGAGAGGGAGAGGGAGAGGAGAGGGAGAGGAGAGGGAGAGGGAAAGGAAAGGGAAAAAGAGAAGGGAAAGGAAAGGGAAGGGAAGGAAAGGGAAGGGAAGTGGAAGAGGAAAGAGGAAAGGGGAAAGGGAAAGGGGAAGGGAAAAGGAGGAAAAAAAGGGGAAAGGGGAAAGGGTAAAGGAAGGGGAAGAGTAAAGGAAGGGGAGTTCTGTATTCCGTAAAACTGAAGCAATCAATCTAATTGATTTGATACTGGCTACAGGTGTCTGTAAATTTCACAATTGCAGACAAGCATGGTTAAAGTAGTTTGCAGTAAATCCATACAGGAAATAAGTAATCAACTATTTGCCAGTCTATAAAGGCAGCATAATTCAGACTCCAATAAATAAATACTCTGGAAATCTAAAGCTAGATGCTAAAGGGCTCATCTTCAGGCCTATATATTTATATTTGATAACGACTTTCAGTAGTATACTTTCTTTAGTTAAAACCTCCAGTGACTTGCAAGGTTTCTGTAAGCTATTTCTGCCCCACAACAGTACTTGGGATTTAGTTTGCATTTATTAATAATTTATTTTTCCCAAGCTGTATCTGTAAATTTTAGATTGGAGAACTGGAGCCAAGGCACAGAAGAGTTGGCTAATGAAAGAAAAACCCTATTCTCTTCTGGGAATGTGACAGGGCACAAAAAGGCTGCCCTGCTCCTTCTGTGCCCCAGGAAAGGCTGCCAGCAAAACCCGGTGTGACAGCCATGCTGTGAACTCAACCACAGCACAGACAGTGGTACCCAGCTGAGAGGGTGAGACAGCAGCCTGCCATCCCTTAAAGAATAACGAACACTGTACTGATAGATTTACCCCAGCATATGCTGCTTTCTGAATGTCAAGGAAGATAAATGCTGGGAGAAGGGGTTTGCTATTGTTTGGTTTATTATTTTTAATACCACAGTCTTAAAACCAGCCTGCATTATCTCAGCAGGATCACTAAGAGACCTGATATCAATAGTCAGCCCCATATTCTAGCTAAAAAGAATCAGATTCAAAACTGCATACACACAAAACCAAAATCAGAAAGTCAGTCAGAAAGAAAACTCCAGCACACAATGTCACAATTCCTCCAGCACCACCTGGCAGGAGAAAATTGAGGGCAAGGACTATGCCACTTGATCAAATACTAATTTCATATTCAGGTAAAGGAAAGTGTTGCCAAAAGGTAGATCTTATCCTGTTTAAATAGATCTTCAGTGATACCAAACTATATGGTGTCTATCAGGCATGCTTCAGTACTGGAAAGTATACCATCAGTTTTAAACACTGGAATACTACTAAAGATGAACATGTCTAAAACAAGCTAAGAGAGAATATAGTGTCAGAGCTTTGAAGTTCTTGATCATATCTTTGTGTAAAGTTTGACAGGTCTGTGTAATCTTCTTTTCTAGAGAAACTCATCCAAAGTGGAGAAGCAAACTCCAGGTACACAATTCAGACTCTCATCGTTTCTCTTTCCAAAGTGATGGTAATAGATACAATGTTAATAACAGCAGTAATAATGGTATGATTCATCCTCTTACAGGGCCCTCTTTCAAATCTTGTCCCTGATGGGTTGCTGCAATATCTTCACAACTTTAGAGATAGAAATGAGGTCTAGAAATATGACTTGATGGGGTGCTTGGTGCCATGTTTAGTTGATTAGGTGGGTTGGATTGGTTGATAGGTGGATTGATGATCTGAATGTCTCTTCCAACCTGTCTATTCTATTCTTTCTATTCTATTCTATTCTATTCTATTCTATTCTATTCTATTCTATCTATTCTATTCTATTCTATTCCATTCCTTCCATTCCATTCCATTCCATTCTATTCTATTCTATTCTATTCTATTCTATTCTATTCTATTCTATTCTATTCTATTCTATTCTATTCCATTCCATTCCATTCCATTCCATTCCATTCCATTCCATTCCATTCCATTCCATTCCATATATGCAACAACATGAAAGTCAGTTTGTAAGTCAATTCCACCACACAACAGATAATCTGAAAATCTGGATCCAGAGCCTTTACAACAGTCACAGTTTCTCTGACCTGTAAGAGTGAATCTGCTCTGCACTGGACAGGTGTCACTCTTCAAGCCAGTTCCATCCTAACGACAAGTATGAACAGTCACTAGCCTGCAGCATTGCAGCTCTCACTGAGATGGTGACTGTGGTAAGGCTGGTGGTCAGGGTAAGTTCCCTGTCATTTTGACAGCTACTGTTCACTTTGTGGGGAGTCCATCCAACACTCACCTTCCTTCTATGAACACCTGGCCTAAGGTGGAAACCAAATTCAGCTACTGGTTCTCAGCCAGGAGTCTACAAACTGTTTTCCTACTATGCACTGTAACAGTTTAATGTCATACAAATTCAATAGAAAAATATTGGACAATACTTTAAAAACCCCAAACAAACACTTTAAAAATTGAAGGCACTTTTTTTACTAAATTAGAATCTAATACTTTCATAATAAGATAAGATCAATCTTTCCTATCTTCTCTGTCTTTTGGCTTCAGGCCATCCTATTTCTCCAGTCTAATCTGTCTGTTCTCACTGGAAGAGAACAGATTTGCAAAACTCTAGTTCAATAGCAGTACTTTCTAACATGAACATTTTTTTCTCTTGTAGCTTTGTACACTTTCTTGTAGCTAAAGCTCATTAGCATGCATTTCCTCTTTGTCAAGGTAGTTATAAATACAAATGTCTTTTGAGTGAGGGACACTGATACATCCTGATGTACACTGAAGTATGGAAGAATCCAAGCACAGTTTCCAAAAGTTTGCAGTATGACATTTCTGCAGAGTGGAAAGGGATGCTGATTGATTTCACTGGGTAAAATTTCAGGTAACTATTATAAAGTGTCTGTGGCTATAAAGTTGACTTGGGAACAACTTATTATACCAAGAAACAATATTCTTCAACTGTTTTCCAGACTGGAGGCAGCTCAGAGGTAGAAAGAGATCCATCAAACCCAGATGCTCCCTGAGGCAATTCTGAAGTTACTCTTCCTAACAAATAAATTACAAACTTGCAATCACATAAAGAGGATTTTCCCACTCCATCCTTTTCTGTGCTGTGCTGATATTTAAAACAAATTTAGCACTGCAGTTCAGGCATATTATTCTGATAATAATAAATCCCTTTGTTGAAGCATTTCATATCTAGTCATAGATAGCCACTGGAAGATGAGAGTGGAATGATACAAGAGTAACAGATGTATTTACATAGTATAAAACCACCAGTAGATAAATTATTTCTTTTAAGTAATGACAAGCAGTACTACAATAAAATGCAGATAAACTAGGGAAATGAGATTTAAATCAGCCAAGGGCCAACTTTGGAACAAAGATATACTGTTCTTCACAGAAAGAGTGATTGGCCATGGGAATGGACTGGATGAGGCACTTGGTGCCCTGGTTTAGTTGATAAGATGGTGTTGGGTGATAGGTTGGAATTGATCTCAAAGGATGATGGGTTGGACGATGATCTTGAAGGTCTCTTCCAACCTGGTTAATTCTATTCTATTCTATTCTATTCTATTATCTATTCTATTCTATTCTATTCTATTCTATCCTATCCTATTCTATTCCATTCCATTCCATTCCATTCCATTCCATTCCATTCCATTCCATTCCATTCCATTCCATTCCATTCCATTCCATTCCATTCTAAAATTTCCCTGTATCTGGTCCATACACTCCATAAATTCTGCACCTTCATAGCTATGATCTATAGAGATGCTCAACATGCATATAAACCAATCCTCTGTCAGTTTCCTCCTACAGCTGTCATGGAGGCCTTTGGAAAGATGATGGAATAACTGAATAATTCTTTTCTCTATATGCTGCAGAACTCATATGTATCCATAGGAAGCTTCCATTATAATGATCTGGCAAATGGCACAGCACCCACAGCAAGCAGAGCAGAGCATCCTACACATGAATGGCTTTGGTATCTAGCAAATCCTTTCTTACACTTTTCTGTCCTAGACCCACTGCTAGGACATACTATGTATTTTCAATACCAATCAATTATATGGTTTCCAAATTATGTTTCAAATTAAAAAGAAATAATCTTAATAATCTTATGTTGTTTTATTTTTTCAGATTCAATAGACACAGAAAAAATTATGTGACCATCTAAGTCCCATGCCCCCCATCTTCCCTGTGCTTCTCCCTCTCCCCATGAAACACATAAATGAATGTTAAGAGCACTTTACAGTAGAATACATTTATCATGTCACATGAGGCACTCAAAAGACAGGGAAGAAAAAATATGTCATTTCCTTGTTCAACTTTCACATAGTGCAGACAGATACTCATTGTGGTTTAAATGCTGCATCTACTAAGAGGGATTTTTACAGCAAGGGAACAGGGACAAAAAAGACCATATAGTTTCAAGGACTAACCAATGAGATATTACTGTAAATATTTCTGCCATGTGTTATAATGAAACAAAAACAGAATAAAGGGGTCATGCATAAAAGCAGTAAGGTAGAACATATATCTACCCAGAAATGTATCTGATATAATATCTGATGTTAGAAGAATACAGCTCTAGATCAGCAGCGAAATTGATTGAATGATTGTACCCTGAACCTAAGATTAGCAAAAGGGGAAAGAAAATGAGGAAATATGGGGGAATGACCCATAATATCTATCTTGAGAACCCTCAGTCCCCATCAATCATCTCTGCTAAGATTACACATTGCTGGGGAGAAATTGGTCTGAAATGTTAATGATCTCATGATTTACATTCCGCCAGAATTCTTTCACTTTCATCTGCAGCCTCAGAAATAGCACACAAGCTCCAGAGTTCGGGGGGGGGGGGTGAGCAGGGAAAGGCAGAAGGAGAGGAAACCATAGTGTCTTAAAATCTATCCTATTTTACAACACAGGTTGTTGTTGTTTTGTTCCTGTAGCAGTAGTAAGAGGCCTGTGCTATCGCCTACAACACAATAGATGTTAAAAGCTTTCAAGGACTTCAAATGTATGGAGGTGATGATTTTAATTCCTAACAGAATATAAAAGCTATGATAGTGGCAGTGAAGTTTTAGAAGAAAATAAACCTCCCCAAAACAAAAAAACCCAAACAGACAAACACCCCAACCAGAATAAAAACTGCCCTGCAAGGAAAATTTTAGGTTAGCCAATCATCTTAACTGTGTTAATTTTTAGTATAGAAAACATAAAACAGAATTAATGTTATTTTTTAAATTCAAGTTAAACAACATATTATTTCTAATTGCCAGTTAACTCTGACTCCAGGGCTGTTGAACTGCCACCAGAACTGTCCAAATGTTCCAAAAAACCCCCTTTGCTATGACAGCTTCCAATCTGGAACGCATGCTAACTCGTACTGAAATCTTTTGCAAGCTGTGTCAACTCTCAAAATTTAACTCTAAAGAAAAACATTTCAAAATATCTTTTATCCCTTACTGAAAGTAAGAAGACTATTTATTGACACAGTATTTGCAAAACAATTAATCATAGTTTCTTCTTTGCGTGATTCAAATGTATTAGGGTGTGATTCCTGTGACAACATCATCCATTTGGGATGCAATGAAACAAGGGAAGCCTGTTCAGTGTACTCATCAGAGAAAGAGTTGTTTCATGGAGTATAGTTTATACTCCAAATAGTGTTTCATGAGCAATTAAAAAAAGGAACATCTCTGACACAAAATAAGGTGTGCTGGAAGTACCAACATGAGATAGAGAAGCAGTTCACTTAGAAAGGTGAGCACAATAGTGGCACACAATGAGAAAGATGAATTGGAGGAAGGCACTAGAGAGAACAAAGGAAATGGGGGATAAAGAAACATGGAATATCACAAGAGGAAAAGAAAAATGGAGGAAAGCTAAGCACAGTGCATACAGAAAAATGACAGGAGAGACAGAACTTACTGAGAAGCCTAAGACTGAATTAAAATGAGAAGAAGAGAAGAGAAGAGAAGAGAAGAGAAGAGAAGAGAAGAGAAGAGAAGAGAAGAGAAAGAAGAGAAGAGAAGAGAAGAGAAGAGAAAGAGAGAGAGAAGAGAAGAGAAGAGAGAGAAGAGAAGAGAAGAGAAGAGAAGAGAAGAGAAGAGAAGAGAAGAGAAGAGAGGAGGAGGGCAAGCAGACAGAATGGAAGAAGGACAAAAATGAAGCCTTCCAGTATCTGAAGGGGGCCTAGAAGGTGGCTGGGGAGGGACTTCTCAGGCTATCAGGTAGTGATAGGTAGGACAAGGGGGAATGGATTGAAGCTGGAGGTGGGGAGGTTCAGGCTGGATGCGAGGAGGAAGTTCTTCACCATGAGAGTGGTGAAGCCCTGGAATGGGTTGTCCAGGGAGGTGGTTGGGGCCCCATCCCTGGAGATATTTAAGACCAGGCTGTATGAGGCTCTGGCCAGCCTGATCTAGTGTGAGGTGTCCCTGCCCATGGCAGGGGGGTTGGAACTAGATGATCCTTGTGGTCCCTTCCAACCCTGACTGATACTATGATACTATTGTCTTAAGACAGAAAGTGATAGTAGGAACAAATAGTGGAACACTTTTTGTAATTTTCCCTTCTACACTTCTACTAGGGGTTTGAGCATAAATCTTTTAGAATCCCTGAAAAAACCCACATTAAAATCAATAACTCTCACCACCACTGAAGAATCCCTAAGTAAATGCATAATGTCTCATAAATATAGGAAATTGCTATTGAGGTGTAGCTCATAATTTTTTTCAGGTCAAGACAAGTTTCCAACAATGCTGGAAGTGTGTCTTCCAACTTAACTTCCTTCTCCTACCCTTTTGATTCTTCAATAAAACAAATGAAGAACAAATAATGTTCTACATTTTGAAAGCAGTTCCTCAGAGACTTTTTACCATTAGAGAAAAATGTAATGAATGAAGTTTTCATGTGCAGCAGGAATGGAGCCAAAGAGAAAGCCATGCTCCTTTGCCATTTCTTGGAATGGCAGGCAGAAAATATACCTAAGGCTCTTTAGCTGGCACTAATACACCATGTAAAAATATAAACAACAACTTAGTTGGCAATTTCCATCAAACAAGCTGATTCTCAACATGCTCCATGTTAATGAGGGAAGTCTACAAAGTGCAAGAATGCATCTGATATACTTTAAGAAGTATTCAAACATAGAAACTGGGAAAAATGACTTTGGAAGTCAGACTTTTTGTTCAAGCAAGCAAAAATTTAACTGAGAGACAAAACAAAAATTCAAACTCACAACCTCAAAGCAAATGCAAGAATGAATCAGCTGCTTTTGTTAAAACAAAACAAAACTACCATGCTAAAAATACTGAGTCTCTGGCTTCCACATCTATTAATCAGTGTTTTCCAACAGAATCACACGTTAGAAAATAAGTGTAAATGATTTTATGGCTTTTATGTATTCACAGTATGCACCCACTTAGTTTATACGTGTCTGTAAGTACATGAACATTCATTGTTTTCTTCCTTTTAATTCTGTTTCTCATGAATCACACATTATTCCAAATCTGTCTTTGATCTCTTCATTTAGCTTAAACCTCCACTTCTTAGTCTGTAGATTAGTAATTGCACATAGCCATGTGTACAAAGATGAGACATCACTTTCAATGTACATGGAAAATGGTTGTGTGTGTATTCAACTCCATGAAGAAATGGCAAAAATCTAAGTTAATGTGTATTTCTCTGTATAAAAACAGCTATAATGATTAAAAATAATTAGATATTTAAAAATAGCTAGTATTGTTCAACATAGCTAACATCAGCATTTGGAGTACCCAAGAAGTGGGTGCAAATTGCTATTAGATCACTTTGTAGTCATTTTACCCTCTGAAGATGACAGCATGGAACAAGGTTGAATTAATCACTCTCTTTTAAATTAGGGTTTATTATCCTCTTCTACTCACCTGAGGAAGAGCACATATTAAGTGTAATTGACTTGTTATTAGACAAATCAATAGTCTCTTATTTCTCCCTCATTTTCCTTTCAGCTTGGATACACAAGCATCTATCAAATTCCAAAACTCCATAGTGAAATAAGCCCTGAAGGAGGCAAATAAAAATACTGTAGAAGATCTTAGAAAACTGGCCAACAGTACTTTGGTACTGGAGGGAGTACATTTTTAAGTAGCTATTTATTTATGCTGCAATTGTGTTAGATGGATCACTCTAGCTCACATCGTGGGAGCAGAGGTGTCACCTCTGCAGGACTGAACTGCTTTGTGGAGCAGTAGCAGAGAGACATCCTGCTTTTTATGTCACTTGCTTACATCTGCCTACTACAAATCTCTCAGCTCTTGCTAATTAATATGCTGATCAATGACCCCTCTGTGGAAGAAATTATCTCTTAGATTCCCACAAAACTGAGCTGCAAGCAAAATTATATTTCTTCCTATAAAATGAGGTGTATGTCATACCAGTACACAGCTTCTGAGAGGAAATGAGTCAGCAAGCAGGAAAATCTGCTGAAATGGATAATTAATGGAAGACTCTTGAAGGGCTTCCTCATTACTGGTTGCAACCTGTGCCTTATTGTGTTTGCAGTTTCTTTTCAGGAATGTGGAGTAGAAAAAAGAGAAGGGGAGCAAGAGGAAGCACACAGTCAGGGGACCTGAGACACTGCATCTTTTAGAAGAGACACTGAGTTGACTCATTTCTGAGTGTTAACACTACATAAAGCTCCACAGAAAACAGACCTCATGGCTGTATGCGAAACTGCAAGGAAGGAAACCTCTAGAAACCTTTAGAGCAGGGCTTTAAACCAAGTTGCTGAGGGGAGGGGATGCTCGATCAACCCCACCACTACCACCTTGAGGCTAGTGCCAGCAACGGATTCTTAGAGCCTGGAGAAGGACTGCAGACCCAGTGTAGACTTCTAGGATTTTATGCAATGTACCCACTCTGCCTAAGGTCATACTTCAACTAAAACTTAGTAACACATCGTTTGCTAAAATGCATGATAAGAATCAAATGTTCATTGGACCAGAATGCATTAGACTTCACACAGTATCTCATTCAGTTTACCCACAATAATAGTTTTCTTTTTGTTCTATTTTTTAAAATAAATAAATATCTGCTTTAGTGTTACATTATTTAAAGATGCTCTACTGCCTTATGCTAACCAGATGAACTTATTAACTTACTATAAACCTGTCACAATACCCATTCATGTAGAATTTTGCTGGAGAAGGTATCCTCTCATGTAAATGTTTGCTATGAATACAAATATAAACATTTGCATTTGTACCAGTACAATCTATGAATCCAAAGCTTGCAAGTCAGCAGCGAGCCAGTGCAAAGACTGCCAGAGCAAAAGCATGAATCCTTTAACTGAACCTCTTCCTTTCTTTGGGGATTTCTTAAATTATGCTTTGTGAGTGATCTGACAAATTCAGGAAGGTGGTGAATCCTTTCCCTGCCTGCCTGTGGTGGAAGTCAGCAGGTAGAAATGACTAAGCTTACCTCACAACAGGCAAGCTAGCAGAGAGAGAAACTGCTGAGCACTTGATTTTATTTTAGTTTTCTTTTTTTTAAATCAAATTATGGAATTTGGACTGAGTTAAACTGCTCTGTAAACACTGTATCCACTCCTTGCAAGGAATCTACACTTAGGAATGGATTCAAAGCTCGCAGTAATGACATGACTTCAGTGTTTTTCAGTATCTGTTTTGACTATGCTGCAGCAGTGCTTAGGAGCCCTAACAAAACTGTGGTCTTATCTCCCTGCAAGAAAGAAGAGCTCCTTTGAAAGCCTTACACTGCTAATAAGCAGCTTCTGTCATCATCCTTGTTTAATCATTAGGAAAATGCTGTCAGTGTTGCTAAATGGCTTCATGGAAGTTCACCAATGAATCATTTTTTGGAAACATTTTAAGAAATGCTGAATCATTTTCTGCAAACTTTTTGAATGAATGAACGACCAAGAACTGAACAAATTTGTAGTAAACAACTTCAGATGAGCCTAAAGAGGACTAGGTCCAATTTTCTGGGGAATTAGATCACTGGTAAACAGGATTCTTCTAATGGCATCATATTCAGTGAAATTTCTTGCAAATAATTAGTGCTCCTTTTATCTTTCTTAAACTGCTTCTGTGACAAGGTTTTACTATGGTTCCAGCTATTACCCTTCGAACATTTGGTCATGCTGCCATAGAAGTAGCTATTAGTAATTTGTCCTCTGCTGGGATTTAAGCCATCATGAGTAGTCAGTGAAGCAATGCAGTTTGAGTTCATCCCTACAGCAGCAGACCCTGTCTGCCTTTTATTCTGTGTATGGCTGAGTCTATTGGCAGTGGGAGCCCTCCAGCCCACAGAGACAATGGTGATTTTGGAGCTGTGGGATTTGCCACTTCTCACTAGGATCAGGGGAGGTTCATGTGAAAGCCTTCTTTCCCACTTAGCAGTGTAAACAAAAACACAGGCCCTTCTTTGGTTTTTTTTATACAATGACCTTCAACGATAAAGCTTTGGTTTAACCTCATTGGTGAGGAAAAGTAGTTTTGTATCAATGCAGTGTCTGAAATTAACACTCATTGGTATTACTGGATTTTCACTGGGAAGCATTTTATTGTTTTATCTGTCAAATAATAACTATCTCCTTTTCATTTCATCCAGTTCCAGGATGGTAAGCTGTAAACATGTCAATTTAGGAAATTCTGCGTAGGCAAAGGTGTTAATTTGAGACAAACTTTACTGCCTTTGAGGGAAAGATGCATAAAGAAAACTGGTTTAAAAAAAAACCCCAAACAACAACAACAACCAAAACCCATGAAATTTCTTGATCTTACAAAATACATTTCACTAAGAGTCTGTAAGAACATACTCAAGGCTCTTCAGTTGTTCAGCATAATTACCGAAGAAGCATCCTGCCCACATTTTCATTTTGAAGTCTCAGAGAATGTGGCAGACAGCTTTCCTGTTTGTCAGCCCCACATCTACATATCATGAGTCATATTATTAAATTAAATGTGTTGACAATAGCAGTGATCTCTATGCTGGCTTCTACAGAAGTAAGACTGAACCGTATTTATGCCAGCCCTCCGCACATTGTGTTCAATAGCTTTTGCATCCTGTAACACTGATAACAGTTTTATTAGATTTATTTTATTGGAGGTAGGCTACAGCTGATGGATTGAAACTTAAGCTTTGTCTCAATTCTCAGGTCATAACACAATGTCATTAAAAAAAATCGATTAAAAATGGTAGAAGGGAGGAAAAATAAGATCAATTATTTTAATTTTATAATGCAAATACTGAGGTAAGCCTCTTCACTGTCTTCTGTATCTCTGTCCTCCTGCAGCTCTTTCCTGTCATTGTCCTGGGTTTGTCTAGGATAGGATTAATTTTCTTGACAAGAATTTGGGAGATGCCACACCCAGCATAGCCAGATGAAACAGCCAGTGAGGTATTTGATACCAGAAACATCATGACCTCTGTAGAAGAGGGCTGGCACAGGTGGTCATGGCCATTCCTTTACACTGGCTTTTGGCATGTAGGTTGGTGATGTCACATGTCTTGTTTTTATATGGTACTTTCTTCACTATTTTTGTTATTTACTATTACTGCTCATTTGTTCTTTGCAGTGCTCCATTAAACTCTTTTAATCTCTGTCCCTGGGGTTTTGCATTTCACTCCCAATTCTTTCCCATCCTACTGGTGGGAGGAAGTGAGATGGGCAACTGTGTGAGCAGCCTTGTGATGCTCAGCTATGGCTGGGCTTAAAACCACAACATAGACTTAATGTACAACTTGTGTTGCTAAAAAGAAATTTTGATACTGAGAGTAAGAAGCTGGAAAATAATTACTACTTCACATTTGGTAAATTACAGTGCTTGTAGTATTTCCTGTATTACCTAGCTTTTACATAACATCATAACTGGAATACTGAAGTAATGAACCAGAAAATAGGTATGATTTATTTTTCCTTTCTTCTGTACTATATTCAGTGGTACTGCCACCTGCTACAGGCTTTTTATCATGTTAATTTTTTGGTTTTTTGGAGTTAATTTCTAAATCACTTAGATGTATTTCTAAAGGAGCAGTCTAGTGAGGCAGCCTATAAATGACAGCTGAAACAGTTCTCTATGTGAAGTCCGAGTAGTAGAGGGATGGTCTGTAATAGTAAACATTTCAGAGCACAGCATGATTAGAAAGTGACAGAAATCCAGAATCAACATGAAAGATCCTAACTGACATAGGATTACTGCACCAATCTGAGCAGGCTTGTTTACTTGTTTAACTGCTGGATGTATAATTTCTATAATTAGAGTCTGACCGGCTAAGCAATATTGCAATGCAGCTGCAACACCCTGAAGAAATTTTAGACAGGCTATTAAAGAGTGATTTATGAAGCAGGCTTTTGTTCAACCAAGTGATTAGAATTTAATAGCATTGCCTACTTAGTGCTGAAACCGAACAAAAATCAAGCTAAGAAACAATAAGCAAGCAGGGTTCTTTTTTAAAAAAACATATTTTCTTATTAAAAACATAAACAAACAAACACCACCACCACCAAAAAAGAGCAACAAACCAGGGGAAAGAAAAACACTGCAATACCTTCTGCACCAGAGATATGAAGAGTAGCATCACGGTAAAGCAACCAAAAACCTTTCAGCTTCCATCTTAGGCAATGTCTCACCCAAAATGTTGTACTGAAGTGCTGAAAATATTAACTTTCCACTTGAAAAAAAAATGAAGAGCTGAAGTAATGATGTCCACAAAGGCTTGTTTCTGGGAGTCAAGGAAATGGAGACAGAATACCTACAGAAAAGTGCTTTGAGAAGGGAGAAGTCTTCAAATGTTATACTTTAGAAGGCCTTTTTTTTAAATGAAAAGCTTCTTTGTTTGATGAGTTTTGGAAAAACAAAAGATAGGGGAAAGAGAAAGAAGAAAAAAAATATTATTTAAAGCATCTTAGAGCTGCTAGCAACATTTTTTTCTTACTAAACTAACTTTCTTACTAAGTTGTGTCCTGTCAGTTGTCAGACAAGCCTGAAACCTGATTCTCATTAACTTTAATGAGAGTTGTTGTGTTTTCAGGTTGTTTCACCATTAGTACACATTTCTGTTGGGAAGAAAACTGTCTTATTCATACAGACCCTTGTAGCAATGAATGACAGCAGGTCCATTTAGTGCATTTCTAAAGGCCTTGGTTCAAAACAACTTTGCACTCAGCAAAAAAGAAATTATTTGAGTCAGGAAGACTATAAATGCAACACAAATAAGTTCTGCTCATTAGCAGATGGATTTGAAGTACAGATTGTAGCTGACAAAAAGTGCACACAATTGCAAATAAACACTTAGTACACCTACTCACAGCATTATGTTATGCTCTCTCAGAGAATTGTGTGTGCTGGGCAAGTGTTCAATAATATGCTCAGAACACAGCAATGGCTGAGATTTATGCAGAAGATATGGGAACATTCCCACTGAATCCCACCAAACAGCTCTTTGGACTTATGTTTAGGCACCTGGATCACTCCAACACTCTTAAGCACTTCCTCTGGTACAATATAGAAAGTCCTTGGAGTGCAAACAGTGGAACAAAAGATACACAATAAACAGGCAATATTGGGAAATCCAGGGGATAATTTGGGAACAGTTGTCTTTAAAATTTTTTTGTGTTTACTACACCATGTGATTCATCCTAGTAGCTGACCTCTTGATTTCTTGCTCTCATAATTCTCATTTCCTGTATAAGGCACAGGCTTTTGGGAAGGATTGAAGGTGATTAGCCAAGATGGGCTAAGAAAATTATTCTGCACTTCATAAAATTGCATGAAAATGGGAGTGAGGGGAGGAGAGAGAAGCTGGTAATATTTGTGCTGACAGAGATCAATGAAGTATGACATTTGTGATGTGAAGATGCATGAAAACTCTGCAGGAAAACAAAGGCTTGATAAGATGACCTTGATGAACGTGTTGAACAGAATTAGAACTGTAAAGGACAATCCGACTGGTGAATTTCATTTGTGAGACACAGAGAGACAGGATGATGGTTTTGGGAAAGTCAAAATTGAGGAAAAGGTGTCAGTACCCAAATCAAAGATGCAAGTCTGAAAGTTGGAGTATCTGAGAACAAAGAAATAAAACCAAACCACAAAAGGAGACAAGCAAACAAAACACTTAGATGAAAGCAAAGATGCTGGTTTGAAACTTTTCCAGCAGTTAAGAGAGCTTGGTTAATTGAACTGTGGTCCAGTTTCAAAGATGTGGAAAGTACAGTTGATTGAGAGAAAGCTGGAAAAAGTGAAGGTTATCAAACAGAACCTTGAGAGGGGAGAAAAGTACGAGTCAGGGTGAGGGTGGTGAAGGCCTGGAATGGGTTGTCCAGGGAGGTGGTTGAGGCCCCATCCCTTGAGGTGTTTAAGACCAGGCTGGATGAGGCTCTGTCCAGCCTGATCTAGGGTAGAGTGTCCCTGCCCATGGCAGGGGGGTTGGAACTAGATGGTCCTTGTGGTCCCTTCCAACCCTAACTGAAACTATGAAACTATGAAACTATGAAAATGCTACTGAGAATTTCTATAATACACCAAAAATCAAATACTGGTTTTCCCTACCTGTGGCATCAGGGGCTCAGAGGACTGAGTCCTGGAACTGGTCTGAGGGCGTCAGCTGTTGTAGAAATCATACTGGAACATATCTGAAGGCTAGCTCACAGAGAATTGCTTCATTCTCAGAATTAGTACTTTATGTCTGGACCATTCACAGGAATAAGCTTTACAACATAAAACTCAGAGTATGTCAGGTTCTCTGTAGTGAAGAAGGGATTCTATATTCAGGTAACTAACTGCATCGATAGCACAGAGGGAAAGTAATAAAGTCTTTTATTTAAAGGTGGCAAAGAAATAACCTGCTATTGTGATTCAAAGTGTACAGATGAAAGACATTGGTAACAACTTCTAGGGAACGTAAAGGGTAAAGGAACTCATCAAAGAACCTTTCGATGAAGTGCCTTTTAGGATTGTGGGTCTATTTGTCAAAATACCTTTGAAACACACTGTTTTACTTCTTGCTTTGTAGATAGTTATGTAATTTTCCCCCAGCACTATTACACTTTAACTATAACCACGCAATATTTTTTTTTCTGTCTTTTTGATTTCCTCTACATCAAATGAAACACAATTACTCCTCTTCCGAAAGCCTCTGAATAGCTCTTAACGTGAATTAAAGTCTTCAATTATACAAAAATCAACAGCATTAGCAAAAATACAGATTTACACTGTATGAATGAAGAAACTCCAAGTGTTCTGATGCTACACAGACAACCATATGTTTGACCACAAGTTTCCATAGCACAAAACACTTTGAAAGCAGCCAAGCAAAAAAGGTAGTAGCATTATAGGTGGATTGGATTGGTTGATAGGTTGGACACGATGATCTTGAAGGTCTCTTCCAACCTGGATTTATTGTATTGTATTATTGTATTACTAGGAATTTAACTGAAAGGGAAATTTAGAAGGAATAAATTCTTCATTTGGCATGTCCTGTTTCATCATTAGAATTTTAACTTCTGAAGTATCTGACAGCATCTTGGGTTCTAGAAATTTGTGGTTAAGTCTACACTAAAGATAACTGGGAAAAAATTTATTATGATTTCTCTGTTTAACAAAGGCTAATGGAATCTGATGATATTTTGCAAGCTTTCTAAATGTGAATGTGAAATTTTAAGGCCAGAGGTGGAACTCAAATAATACTGTCACCAGAGGATGGTGCGATGTTAGATGGTTTAAATCTTGTGCTGTGAGTATGTATTCTGTAGTATAGAATCACAGAATCAACAAAGTTTGAAAATACCTCAAAGATCATCAAGCCCGACCTGTCACCCAACACCTCATGACTACTAGATCATGGCACCAAGTGCCACATCCAGTCCCCTCTTGAACACCTCTAGGGACGGCTAATCCACCACATTCCTGGGCAGACCATTCCAATGGCTAACAACTCTCTCTGTGAAGAACTTTCTCCTCACCTCATGCCTAAACTTCCCCTGGCACAGCTTGAGACTGTGTCCTCTTGTTCTGGTGCTGGTTGCCTGGGAGTAGAGACCAACCCCCTCCTGGCTCCAGCCTCCCTTCAGGTAGTTGTAGAGAGCAAGAAGGTCTCCCCTGAGCCTCCTCTTCTCCAGGCTAAACAGCCCCAGCTCCCTCAGCCTCTCCTCACAGGGCTTGTGCTTGAGGCCTCTCCCCAATCTCATTGCCCTTCTCTGGACACATTCAAGTGTCTCAATGTTCTTCTTAAATTGAGGAGCCCAGAACTGGACAGAGTACTCAAGGTGTGGCCTAACCAGTGCTGAGTACAGGGCACAATGACTTCCCTGCTCCTGCTGGCCACACTATTCTTGATGCATGCCAGGATGCCATTTGCCTTCTTGGCCACCTGGGTACACTGCTGGCTCATGTTCAGCCAGCTGTCCATCAGTACCCCCAGGTCCCTTTCTGTTTGGCAGCTCTCCAGCCACTACAACCCCAACCTGTAGCACTGCAACAAGTTCATTCAAACAAGTTCCTCCATCAGATGAGGATGCCAAAAGAAGCAAAATGACACAGAACACCCATTCTGTAAAACTCCTTTGAGAACATTAGCATGAGTGTTCATCAGCAGCTTTGTGATTTCACAAATCTAAGTGATGACTGGTCTTCGATTTCAGACGGGTTTTCATCTATATTTTTCTTAAGGACCACTTCTAGTAAAAGGAAACAGACATAGTGCCTCAAATTATTAAGCAAGCAACAAAATGAAATAAAAAACCTCAGATTCATCCAAAAACCAGAAGAGTGTTCATGTTTAGCCTGTATGAGGGACTAAATCATAGCAGTTGATCTATCACCCAACATAGAAGGAGGATCACAAAAAGGAGAGAACCATGAGTTAAAGTAAACATCGACTTAAGGAAACAGCCAAACTAATGTTGATGCTAATGTAGAGTATACAAAGCTATACTCAGCCCAATGAGTATATGATGGTCACAATCAGTGGGAAAGCAGTCCTCAGGAGCAGAATGGCAAGCATCCCCCTCCAGGGATGAGGAGATATAGAAGAAGGATAAGGAGGAGCAACATCATGAGGAGCACTCAGAGAGGAAGTCAAACTTCTGCTTTTATGCTGACTGTGACATTTATGGTATGGGAGATACCTGTGAGCCAACATCGGTCAACAGCTCTATCTGACTTTAAAACGTTAATGTCCTGCAGGTTGTGGCTGGTATTTGAATCTGTTCCAGCCAAACCAGGACAAATAGTTAAAGCACAGTTTCCATAACTGAGAAAACCTTCCAGTGAGAGAAATGAAGGGTGGTTTGCCCTAAAAAGATGATGTTTAGCCAGTGGATAGAATGCAATCTAATTTGTGAAACTGTATCAGCACTTCGTTCTCTAACTAAAAAGCTTGGTGAGTAGTAAATTAATATGCTTCCCTTTAGAATATCTTTCCCTTGGATAAAGATTTTGTCTCCAAAGTCTCAGAGCTTTGTATAGATTCTTGTTGTAAGCAACAGCCCTATGTGGAACAAAGCCTCTCTTGTGGATTTCACTGAGTTTAGATAAAGCCCATTAAGATTAATCCAGTTTTCCCCATTTTGAGATGGAATGTTATTATTTTTAGACTAGTCTGCCAAATTGTTTTAGATGCATAATATAAAATTAAATCTATACCCATTCTCATTTGGGTTGCATTCATTTCCTCAAAGTCAAATCTTGCTTCATTTGGGAGATTAATGGCATTGATTTCAGAGGCTTAAACCAGAAAAATACCTGCACTTAATGGAACAATTGTACCAATCCCTTTCTGTCCATAATGTATATATCAATGGTAAAATTATCTTCCCCCACTCCCAGCAACGACCTTTCCCTCCCTCCCCAGTCTGGTAAATGAATTTGTTATGTCGCTTTTCAGATAAGTGCAAGCTTTTCAAATAAGAGCTTAGTCTCTGACCCCTCTTTAAAGCTGATTTTATCTTTCATTTCTTTCTTCATTTGTTTCAAGCTGAACTTTACTTGGCCCCACATCTACAGTAATTGAAGTGTTTATAAACCAAGCATGATGCTTAATTTTACCTTATTTTAAAGGGTTTATTGCTGCAAAGGATGTTTAAGTGAAAGTTAGAGGCAAGACATGTTACCTTTCAGGCTAGTAGCTTGCTGTATGTGATGCTGAATGCTTGCTAGGATGCAAGAACAAGCAGCAACTGAGACACAATATTATCAGGGACAAGCAAATCCCTGTTATTTAATCTGTAATTCTAGTGGAGTGAGAGTGAATGCTGTGTAGGCCTCTACAAATTTATGCCACTGTAACAGTTGGGGCGGGGGGAGGGCAGGAAACAGTGTTTGTGATAGGCTTTTGATGGGTTTTGGTTTATTAATAGTGTACATATACAAAAGTCCCAAACAATCATGACAGAGACCAAGGGTGAAATTTGGCATAATTTCCTGTGCACTGCTAGCAGTACTGCCACAGTGACTTAAAATCTCCTCTTTGACAGTATGAAAAGGAACCTATTACACCACATATACCTCTGTAGCTACAGCAAGTTCCAGCTTTCTTAGGCTGAATCTTTACTTTACACTTCTCCTGGTATCACACAGACATACTGTAATTTCTAATAAATCTATTCCTTATTAAGTGTGATTTTTCCTCTTCTCTGTACTTCAGTTGTAGATTTGCCTGAGTGATTGCATATAAGATCCATTTACTCGCTTTATATCTGGATGGCTTCAACACTCCACCTCCTAATATTAATTATCTTTGTTAACATTTACTTCATTGTATGAAGAGACCAGTCTCCTTTGTCCTCTTTGCTACCAATTCCCATTTTTGTGAACTAGAAATCCCTGAAATACAAACACACTCAGTGCTGGGATTTTTCTGTCTGTTCAAATGTCAGAAACTGTATATGACTGAAATGATATTTCTCTTCCTTGGTTTTCTTTTGCTATGTGGCTTTCCAGTGGTGTATTTGCATTTCTTGTTTCTATGCCCTCTAAAGTCCTCTTTTCCCTCCAACTTCTCTGACTTTGTTTACCTCCCCCTCAACTAACTTTCAGATACAATAAATGATGCAGCGAGACTGGCAGGCTTCATGCATCATCTTAAATTGCTTTTGAGTTCAAATTTTCCACCTTAGTCCTGTGCATGCCAGAATGCAGTGTGTATTAAAATATATACCTGAAGAGAGTAATAGCTTTTCTTTACAGATAAAACCTATGAAGATCCATAGGAGGCATGTGGGGAAAATTACTTTGGGTTGAAAAAGTAAGAGATATTTTATTACTCCTATATAATATGTCCCTAGCAGATATAAAAACAGGTTTTGGAGTCACACTAGTTTGGGGCTTTTTTTCGTTTGAGGCTTTGGGTTGTTTAGAGGCAGTCAGTAGAGTGGAAAGATCAACTGGCAATTTACTAAGGCTTGTTTTAACTTCCTCAGATCCCAGTGACACACAATTATGACAAAATAAGGAAGGGAAATCCTGGATAGAGTGGAAAGAATCGGGAGGGGCATGGAGCACAAATGTACATCGGACGAGTTGGCTAAAATATTTTCTCCATGTCAACCAATTTATGCAAAATGCTTTCCTAAGTATAGCACAGAAAAGTGACTGATTTAATGTACTACATTTTTTGAAAGAGACTGTAATATAAAATGCAAACTATCCAAATACAAGAGAAATGAGATTTTTGCAAGAATTTCTTATGGCTCTTTTTTTTTTACTCCTAATAAACTCCTAATCTTCAATTTACAAGTTGTAAGGAGAACAACACCTTGGTTCACATGCAAGTATTTTCTTTGAATCTTGAACTTCTTTTTTTCTTATAACAGTATTTGTTTTTCAAAGCCCATTGAACTGAAACTGTATATAATTGCTTAAAAACATTTTTTTCCTATTGATTAAAAAAGGAAGAAAAGCTCTGCAATAGAAGAAGAAAAGGACTACAATACAGTAGTGAAAGCTTTTTGTCCTGCAATCTTTGATTACTTCTGGAAGAAAGGATGCTACCTCTTTAAAGTTTTGGCATATTTCATTTGTTCTTGAAGATTTTTAATGTGATTTTTTTGTTTGTTTGTTTGTTTGTTTGAAAAGATATCTGTAATGAAAAAGTCATGAGTACAAAACTATATAATTTATCTCACTTTCATTAGCAGAGCATGTAATAACCTACAGTCTATTTCTATTGTAGAAAGACTAAGAAGTCCATTAAAGGTAACATACAAAGCCCAAGTTTTTCTGAGTGCAAAAAAGATTTTCCTTTGATCCAGAATAAACAACAAGCAGCAGCCTGCCACTCTAGAAGGTTATTGCAGTCATACACTTTCTAGTACTAAATTCCACTAGTGTGTCCATAGAAAAGGACAAAGAAACCAAAAGAAGCAGGAAAGATATTTCCCGAGAATGAGATGCTGAAACAAAACACATTAAGGAAACTGAGGTCACTGAGAGGACCTGGCTACCACTTCAAAATTCACAAGGCTGGGTGAAATCACTTGCATGTAATAGCAGGAGGAGGGTGAATGCACACCAACACACTCACAAATGTATCTGCCTCCACAGTCGGTGTGGAAAAGAACAGTTTCAGAGATGCATCTCTCAACTCTACAACATTCCACAGAGTAAACATGTAGAATTTTAAACAGAGAAATATACAATTGCCTTTTCTACTTTTTACTAAAATTCTTTCAACAGAGGAAAAGGAGCAACTGTGTGTATTGCTTGGGTAGGTGCTAATTCAGTTACATAAAACCGGTTCCATTTGCCAGCATAATACTCTCTGAAATACTGAAACATGACTTTAAGCAAGCGTATTTCACAAGGATATGGATTTAATATGTATTCACTGAGCCAAATTCACTGGTAAATGTAAAATAACAGGCTCCAATGTGAAATAATTAACACTGTAACCATCTTATATATGGACACTATTCTGAAGTTAACAGTACAGTAATTCTATGCTAATAAAATAAAATATGCAGTAGCTTGCTTCCTTTAACTATGATATTAAATACCAATTAAGATTAGAACATGGATCACAAAATTAAATGTATTTATAATAAAATGAACCACTTAAAAAAAAATAGGAGAAAATAAAACTGAACCACTATGTTGCCTGTGAGGACTCAAACAACAAGGTACTTCTGAAAGTCTTGTGGTTTTGCTCTGTTTAGGAATATTTTTAGCTAAAGCTACCACTTGTAGAATAAAATAACAACAATAATAATAATAATCAAGTTAATTTGAGACTAACTGTGTCCAGTTCTGGGCCCCTCAGTTTAAGAAGGACATCGAGACACTTGAATGTGTCCAGAAAAGGGCAACAAGGCTGGTGAGAGGCCTTGAGCACAAGCCCTATGAGGAGAGGCTGAGGGAGCTGGGATTGTTTAGCCTGGAGAGAGAAGGATCAGAGGTGACCTCATTGCCCTCTACAACTACCTGAAAGGTGGTTGTAGACAGGAGGGGGTTGGTCTCTTCTCCCAGGCAACCAGCACCAGAACAAGGGGACACAGTCTCAGGCTGTGCCAGGGGAGGCTTAGACTCGAGGTGAGGAGGAAGTTCTTCACTGAGCGAGTCATTCGTCATTGGAATGGGCTGCCCAGGGAGGTGGTGGAGTCGCCGTCCCTGGAGGTGTTCAAGGGGAGATTGGACGTGGCACTTGGTGCCATGGTCTAGTTGTGAGGTCTGTTGGGACAGGTTGGACTTGATGATCCTTGGGGTCTCTTCCAACCTTGGTTATACTGTGATACTGTGATACTGTAACTCTTTCCAAGTGCTTCAAATAGTGTACTGGTTTCAAAGGGAATGTCGTGGGCCATAAATTACCTTGGTTCACCATAAGCCTTTTGCTGAATCAAAAGTTTTAATTGTTTCCACAGTCTAGTCCTACAGTTTTGATTTCCATCTTGAAAGTTCTAGGATGTTCCAGCTAACAAGACATTTATTTCAAATACAAATTAAAATAACCTAACATTTCATTTTGAAGGGTTTCACTCATGCAATTGTTAATCCAAAATTAATCTTTCAGGACGCTGTTTATCCTTCAGCAATAGCTTCTAGTTTCCCTGTTGTAAAAGTAGTTTTATTTGGTCTCTCAAAGGAAAAATCATAGAACCATAGAATTAATAAGGTTGGAAGAGACCTCTAAGATCATCGAGACCAATCTGTCACCCAAGACCTCATGACTACTAAACCATGGCACCAAGTGCCACTTCCAATCCCCTCATGAACACCTCCAGGGACAGTGACTCCACCACCTCCCTGGGCAGCCCACCCCAGCAGCCAACAACCCTCTCTGTGAAGAACTCTCTCCTCACCTCAAGCCCAAATGTCCCCCAGTGCAGCCCAAGACTGCATCCTCTGACTAACTATAACATCACTATGACTAACTGTAACATCACTAACTATAACATCAGTAGGAAGGAAACAAGGAAACATGGAAGTTCTTATTAGCTTATGCTGTTGGGGATGAACATATGAGATCTGATTAAACATGAACAAGATGTATATTTAACAGTCCCCTATAAAAAGTAAGTTCTTTCCCCATGTCTAACAGAAGTGCTGAAATTCAGTAGTACTTAAGAAGATAAAACAATCTAGCCCAATGTTTGAGCTCTCTGAGTACTTTGTTTTGGTCAATCGCCAACTTTATATGCTCCCTAAAGAGGTACAGTGTTACATTAGAGGACCTCTGGAGTTACAAGATCTGATCCAGGGCTAAGAACACATGTACTAATCAGCATGTTCCTTGGCTAGTCAGAAGAGCAGCTGTAAGAACAATTCTTCCACAATGACCAGAGGTAGTTGCATGGCTATCATATCAACCAGCTATGATTAAAATCTTGACCCCAATCACATTGAACTATAATTACAGACACTGGTGTTGAGTGGATCTCTTCATCTCTGTCCTGATGATATGTCATCATTATGAAAGCTATCCCTTTAGGGGTACTGTCCATATTTGCTCTGCATTTCAGCTTACCCTGAAATCTGTTCTCGTCACACATCTGGATGTAAATGGTTTGACTCAAGAGAAGATGCATTCATTATGCTTTTCTTTTTGCCATTACTGATTATGATGCACATGATGATTTCTATGTTGTTATTACTATTTCTGTGAAAGAGAATTAAAAATGGCCCTCTACATCACATCTGATTTCTATACCATCATTGTGACCAGGTAGAGCAAGATGCACTACACATTTTTCCTTACAAAGACTTCCTTGAAGTGCTATAAATGTTCAGAAAATAAAGCTGTGAAATCATGATGTCTCTCAACATAAAAGGCTTAAATTTGGCCAAGGAGTTATGCACAATGAATAATTCAAACAATTCTAGTCATATGCCCAGTACTGTATAAAATTTAATTTAAGAATTTAAGTATTTGCCTCTTGTGTGATTTTTATGCCTCTAATTTAATACAATTTCCTTTCTCAGAGAAATTACTGCACCACATTTTGACATCTGCTCTTCAAAGAATTACAGAGAGGGTTCTTAAAAAATATACTTTACAGTGTTTTATATAAACCTGCCCACTTCTATCAGTCTCTACAATAATTATTTTAAGTTATGAAGGATTTCTTTTCATTTTATTCATATTCATCAGCAGTGGGCAGATCTCAGAAGTATGTGGGTGACTGAGGAGAGCTCCGAAATGGAGGATTAATGTCTACTATCTAGTGCTGCAGGGAACAGAAAGGGAAAAAGTAGAAGCACTCTGTATACCAAATAACAATTCAGGAGAGGAAGTGTAGCTTCTAGATATGTTGGAGCTGACAGTGTATTTTAGAGAACATCATAATTTAGCCTTCAGTATTAAACATGGAACCAAAATGTTCTCTTTTCTAACAGAAGCAAAGAAAAAGGAAAAAAAAAATAAAAAGAGAGAAAAAAAACCCCACAACACAAAACCAACCAAACCCCACAATAATAGTGTTAACAATTCTCAATTCTATTCATTAATACTGGTCATCTGCATTCCATGAAGAACTTTATGAACAAGAAAATTGTCTCTGTTTTCCCAAAAGATAAACTGATGTACAAAAACTAAGACAAACAAATTAAAAACTCTTTCCTCTTCATATCCACTAATGAACCCTATACCAGTGTGTCCCTCATATGAAGGGTGCATGTACCTCAATGGATGGGGTGGTTGGTGCCATGGTTTAGTTGATTAGATGGTGATGGATGATAGGTTGGACTAGATGATCTCAAAGGTCTTTTCTAATCTGGTTCATTCCATTCCATTCCATTCCATTCCATTCCATTCCATTCCATTCCATTCCATTCCATTCCATTCCACTCTACCCTACCCTACCCTACTCTACTCTACCCTACTCTACCCTCCCCTACTCTCTACCCTCCCCTGCTCTACTCTACCCTACTCTACCCTCCCCTCCTCTACGCTCCCCTACTCTACCCTATAGGCTGAAAATCAAAATGCTAAGTTCAAATATGAAATATTTGAAAAACAACAAATCCAGTAACTGCCTTGGGGAAAAAGCCAGAAGTGTCTAAAAAAAAAATCAAAGAAAAAGGAAACAAATATCACACTTTATTGCATTGCTCACTCCCCATAACATGACATAGCAGATGTGGAAGCTGGCAATTTCAAATGTCAATGTATTACAAAGTTTTCTGGGGAGCTCAGATCAATACACCTGAGAAAAATGTCCCCTACAAGAAGCAAGCATTTAGATAGGAGCTTAACTCTAATTATCTGGTATTTATGCAATCAGAAAACATTTGTTGTCATTGCTTACTATGTAATTGTATTTATTAAATGCAGTAATCACTCTTTGTTTTTCACAATTGCAAACACTGCCAACTACTTTGAATGCAATGTGCAGCAGAAGCCTTTTTGGTTTGCAATCTATCCCTCTCAGTGAGTTTATTTCATTTGACAATAGCTGTAACTGAAGGTTACATGTCCAGGAGAATAAACTTTGTTCTAATTGAAATACAGAAAGTTGTTTATAAAATTGCCACCGCTTTTCACCTTTTTCCAAAAGGACAGCACCACTTTCAAGCATGCCATGGTTGCTCACCTGGAAAAGATCATCTTGCAACAGCCAGGGGAAAACCATCTTGCCAATGTGAGAAAAACATTCTGCACCACAAAATGTTTCTATCAAGTCCAAAATCACCTGAGACGTGACATCTGATATCACCACCATATTGTCTGAACATCCTGGGCTGTTTATATACAGTTTCAGTGACCACTTTGCTAAACTCCTGCTGTACCCTTGTTCAGCTCATTACCAGATATCAAAGCTGCTCTTGTTATAGAGAACAACTCAGTCCCAACTCCTGCAGACAACACACAACTTATGACATAATAATAATCATAGGGCAACAGATAATTCAAATTTCATGAAAGCCTTACAAATGTAAAATACCCAGATTGCACACTAAGAAATCTCTGAACAAGGATGGTTTTGCTTAAGGATAAATGGCTAATGATCCAGAAATTACAAAGATAGTTTGCAGCAATTGTCTTTTTAACATACAAGAAACCAGAGAGACACAAAGATCTGAAGATGGATGCCTGCCTGGCACAAAACCAGATGCCTGCAATATTTTAAAGCAGTTCTATTTATATATGACATTTTTGTAAGGAGTATTCAAAATATGCTTGAGTAGATATAGTGTCCAGTTCAGCAAGTTTTTCAAACTCACCCTCTCTATTATTTCAGTAGGACACCAAGGGGCCACATTCTGCTTCCAAGGACAAGTCCTGCAGAATGTTGAATCATAGAATCATAGAATCAATATGGTTGGAAAAGACCTCAAAGATCATCAAGTCCAATCTGTCACCCAAGACCTCATGACTACTAAACCATGGCACCGAGTGCCACGTCTAATCCCATCTTGAACGCCTCCAGGGACAGTGAGTCCACCACCTCCCTGGGCAGCACATTCCAATGGCTAGCAACTCTCTCTGGGAAGAACTTTCTCCTCGCCTCCAGCCTAAACTTCCCCTGGTGCAGCTTAAGACTTTGTCCTCTTGCTCTGGTGCTGGTTGTCTGGGAGAAGAGACCAACCCCCTCCTGGCTACAGCCACCCTTCAGGTAGTTGTAGAGAGCAATAAAGAAGCACAAAAGATTTTCTTTTAACCTGAGAAGGAATTAATGGGAAAGTGTAATCATGTTATGTATTTTTGCTATTTAAGGAGATGCCCAGTACTATAAGAATCAAGCAGAAGCTACCATATGAGTGCTTTGAGCATAGATACTATCACTTAGATGATCAAAGATTAACTTATCTCAACAACCACATGGCAGTTCAGGACTTTTCAATCAAGCTATGACTTCCATTACATTCTGAGATATTCTTTGGATTTGAGCTAAATCATTGAGGTACAAAACTCCAACATAATCTTATTCCTATGGTGGAGCTAAACCAGGGAACACTACATTCAGTTTGTTTGTACTACGAAAACAAAAGACAATCTTGCTCATAGCATTGAAAGTAATTACACCTTTTCATTAGGACTTGCATAATAATAAACTGCTTTTCAGCATCCCTCTGAACAAAAAGAAGTTGGATCATCTCAAAATTCAGAAGATAATATTTTCTTTTTTCCCTCCAGATTGGCATTTTATTATATCCTCGTTGCATTATTTTGCAGCATGGTAAGTACTTATTAAATATTTATTGATGAAAACAAAAAGAAAAGGGAATTTGGCCAGTAGCTAGGGAATGTTCTTGTGCAACATATCAGATCATGGTCCAAATATACTCTTTAGCACAGATTCATTCACAACAACGATCCAATTTATAGATATTTCTCTGTCTCAATCTATACTCCACACCAGAAGTTAAGTGTATTCCTGTGAAGGGGAAGGACAGCAGGGTGTTTAGATAAAACAAGGAGCAAAATCCCTTCTACTGTAAAAGAAGATCAGGTTTGTGATCAACTGAGGAACTTGAGCATACCTAAGCCCATGAGACCTGATGAGATGCATCCCAGAATCCTGAGGAAATCGTGCCTGAGTTGAAAATACTTTCAGCTGTTCTCTTACAGTGGTGTTCTCACACAAGGTGACTTTAAAAATACATTGCCTGTTTTTCTTCTGTAGTCACAGAATCACAGAATCATAGTATCAGTCAGGGTTGGAAGGGACCACAAGGATCATCAGTTCCAACCACCCTGCCATGGGCAGGGACACCCTACACTAGATCAGGCTGGTCAGAGCCTCATCCAGCCTAGTCTTAAACACTTCCAGGGATGGGGCCTCAACCACCTCCCTGGATAACCCATTCCAGGGCTTAATCACCAGAATCACCAAGGTTGGAAGAGACCTCAAAGGTCATCAAGTCAACCTGTCACCACAGACCTCATGACTAAACCATGGCACCAAGTGCCACATGGGAGCAGTTGTTGATCTGTTAGAGGGTAGCAGGGCTCTGCAGAGGGACCTCAACTGAGTGGACAGATGGGCAGAGTCCAACAGGATGACATTCAACAAGTCCAAGTGCCGGGTGCTGCACTTTGGCCACAGCAACCCCATGCAGAGCTACAGGCTGGGGTCAGAGTGGCTGGAGAGCTGCCAGACAGAAAGGGACCTAGGGGTGCTGATTGACAGCCACCTAAACATGAGCCAGCAATGTGGCCAGGTGGCGAAGAAGGCCAATGGCATCCTGGCCTGCATCAAGAGTAGTGTGGCCAGCAATGATAGAAAATTTTGTAGAACTGTAATTTAGTTTCCATGTATTGTATACTGAATTATTTTAAATGTCTGGGTGAAACTAAAGGAACATCTCTCCATATCTTGCCATGAAATTATGAAAGAAACCTGATCCACATACAAATGAGGAAAACTGCCATAAATGTCTGCAACCATACCAGACTGTCCTTGGGGAACAGGGAAAAGGGTTTGTGGTTTAATTCAATTTTGTTAATCAAAATCACTGAGAACTATATTAATTGAATAGAAGCAAAGCTGCACAATAGAATTCCTCTTCTCTTCCCCTGAAGGACACAGAACATGTATAAATATTTTTCTTTTTTTTTCCCCCTGCTTTGCAAACTATCTTAAAGAAGAGAATTCTTATGCCTGTGTATGTCCTTCTCTGAAATTAAATATTGATCTCACTTTTTTTTTTGTAATCATCCTGTAGGCTTTGCAGGAAGGCTTTACTCACATTAAGGGAAAAGATTTTTTTCAAAATCAGTCTGATTTTGCCTTTCATTATTTACTGCCTTATATGTTTCAGCATATAGGTATTTGGGGATTTTGGTTTTGTAAGGCTTCCCCTTCTTCTGTGCCATTCCTTTTCGTGTTGTAGCTTTCCTTCTGAGTATATATTTTCTGCAGGGGATTGCTCTGGAGATGCAGCATAAGGAAACTACCTGACACAGAAGATTAATGCAGAAACTGTTTGAACTGTTATTGCATACCAAACGGAGTTCCTTGCCCTCTTTTCATCACTAATTCCAAGGTACAAAACTCTTTTACTCATAGACATTTTTAATCTTCATGTAAATGTCTCATTTTGCTTTCCCTCAAGTGACCTGCCTCAGTAGGTTTTGCTTGGATTCTTGTGGTAGCCATGGTTTTATTTTAATTTATCTTTTCACTATTCATTCTTTTCCAAGACATTTTCTTCCATCCACCTGTTTTAATTCCACTTATATTAATTTTTCCTGACCTAAATTGCATATGATAAAGGACTCCCAGTTAAAAAAGAGACAAATAACAATTGCAGAAATCTGGAATGGAAGGCGCTGGGACATGTATCTCATTTTTGCCATGGTATTTTATTTATCAATGGAAAGAGGTAAAATCCTGCCCATACTGAAGTAGAAAATTGTTGATACAAGTTCATCATTAAAATCATGGCAATATCAGAACATCAGCCTGGTGATAAGAATACCTACATTGCTCCCCTTCAAAGTGATGGGTCATAAAACTTCCTTTTTAATCAAACATTTTCACTCTCAGCCCTTTAGCATGTCTCCAGAACTTACTCTTTCAATTCCCATCAAGTTTCTACTCATTTAGACATATTATGCTCATAATTTTTTTTCTATTAATTTGTACTTGACATCAGAGAGCTCCAGATAAATTTTAAACCATTTTAGTGAGGGCAGAGATACAATACACTTTTCTTCATTATTTTTTTTTCTGATCTAGATGCATCTTCTATCTTTAAAGAGAAAATTTAATCCCTTTCGTTTGCTCATGTAATTTAGTTTCTCAAGGTCATACTGAAATAATAAATATCCATTTCAAAACCTATCAAAATATTAACATTGATTATATGAAATGTTATGATTATATGAAATTATATGTTACCATCAAAAATGTTTCCAATAACATCTTGAAGACACTTAATACACAGAAAGTTTACTTTTGAAACAGTTAATGATGGTATTCTCTATCTACATCAGGTGGAGACCTGCAATACTTTGCATGTCCCATGACAATCTCTTACTTTTTTTTTTCTTTAATTACCAAATAAGTCTGAAGTCAGAGCTGTCTCACTTGAGAGACTAGCCCCCATATTATTATACCTATCCCCTTCTCTTTTCATCTGTTCTGAGTTTCAAAACTCATCCATAGCCTAAATGTCCCAGTGCGAATATCTGGCCTAGTTATAAACCCTACTCCTCTTCAGTCCCTTTGTATGATTACCCCTTAATCTCTAATCTAATTAATTGATTTTATGGTCCAAGTTTAGTAGTCTCAGATCTTTTCAATCTCAGTTCAGATTGTTCAACATGAAAATTTCTAGGCTTCCCCAAAAGCATGTTACTTATCCATCCATCCATCGTTTCCCCCCCTATTCTCATACTCTAATGTTCCCAGGTATTTCAACAATTTTCTTCTTCAGAAGAAAATCTTGCCCTCATATGTGTTCATTTTAATTATCCCCAGCATCTTTAATCTGTTATTGTCCTATACCTGCAGTTTACAGTTCTGGACCTTTAGTATTTCAGTGAAGTCAAATATCTTGAATTTTAACACTATAAAATCACATTCAATACTAAATTGCATAAAATGTGGTGACTGAGAGGATTTTGTCTGGCAGGGTATTTTTGGCTTGTTGAGTCTGTGTTTTGGGGTTTGTTTGTTTCTTTTTTGTTGTTGCTGGTGGTGGTTGTTTTTTTCCTTTAGAAGGAAAGGGCAAGCTCTCATGTTCCCTAGGAGATCAATGCAGCTGATAATTGTAAGTATTTTTGCTGACTCAGTCTGGTCACTTTAAAATAACCATTGCATAAGTTTACTAAGATTGAAGACTGAGAACATTTGAAATGTAGCAAGAAGTAATTAATTTCAACTTCATAAAAATCTATTGATGTTAAAGAAACAGGGATTACAAAACAGGAAAACCCTTCTAACAAACCCTGGTTATGTTCAACAAAAGAGACTTGTGAGTGCTGAAACATTACCAGCAATACCCCACAATGAGAAAGAAAAAGGTGAACAGTCAAAGAGTCAGGATCCAGTTAGAAATCTTTGGAGCATATTAGGCATGAGATTTAACACATCCAAGTGCCGGGTTCTACACATTGGTCACAACAACCCCATGCAGTGCTTCAGGCTGGGATCAGAGTGGCTGGAGAGCAGTCAGACAGAGAGGGACCTGGGGGTACTGGTTGACAGTAGGCTGAACATGAGCCAGCAGTGTGCCCAGGTGGCCAAGAAGGCCAATGGCATCCTGGCCCGTATCCAAAACAGTGTGGCCAGCAGGAGCAGGGAGGTCATTCTGCCCCTGTACACTGCACTGGTTAGGCCACACCTTGAGTACTGTGTCCAGTTCTGGGGCCCTCAATGTAGGAAAGATGTTGACTTACTGGAAAGTGTCTAGAGAAGGGCAGCAAAGCTGGTGAGGAGTTTGGAGCACTAGCTCTATGAGGAGAGACTGAGGGAGCTGGGGTTGCTTAGCCTGGAGAAGAAGAGGCTCAGGGGAGACCTTATTGCTGTCTACAACTACCTGAAGGGAGCTTGTAGCCAGGTGGGGGTTGGTCTCTTCTCCCAGGCAACCAGCACCAGAACAAGAGGACACAGTCTCAAACTGTGCCAGGGGAGGTTTAGACTGGATGCTAGGAAGAAATTCTTCATAGAGAGAGTGATTTGCCATTGGAATGGGCTGCCTGGGGAGGTGGTGGAGTCACCATCATTAGGAGTGTTAAGGAGGAGACTTGATGGAGTGCTTGGTGCCATGGTTTAGTTCATTAGATGGTGTTGGATGATGGGTTGGACACAATGATCTTGAAGGCCTTTTCCAACCTGGTCTGGTCTAATCTATTCTATTGGGTATTTTTTCTAAAACACCTACCTTCTACCTATTTAGGATTAGTGAATCTTGATCTAAATCAGGAAAAATACTTATTTTGTCAGATCAGTGGCTGAAAGTATCAGTAGCTCATAAGAACAGAATATGGGAATTTTATGCTGATTTTTGAATTTAACAGTGTGTATGATTCTCCCAAGTAATGTTATATCTCACCTAAGAAGTATGAGCTAGACAGCAGAGAAGGACCTCTACAGAATTCTTCTCAAATAGGATTTTCCCACTTGATTCATGGTAGGGGATAGAGAAGATAAACCTGGTACACGATGAATCATACTCTAGTGAAAATGCACTTGAATACAACTATGTAAACAATTTCAGCAAAAGGATGATATTTGAACACATTAAAAAAAACACCCCTATGCTAGAAGGCTTGGGAAATTGATGGGCTCATAAAGCACATTTGAAAGAGCAGTTTGTTTCCTTTGTTCTAACATTCCCTTTCCACCAGCAATATAATACACCCTGGTGACAGAGGAATTAAGATATCCTCTTATAGATTTGAACAAATTGTTTTAACTCATGCTCTTTACTCATGCAGAAGCCTGCTCAGTACATCCAGTTGAAAGTGTCCAATTGCATTAGGGAACCAAATTAAAGCTAGTAACAGTTGTAGACATATAATTTATTTAGCAATACTAAGCAATGTAATTTATTTAAATTAACTAGATGCAACTCTAATCTTTATGATACATCAATCTGATGTTCTTGTGGAAGAAAACCCTATGAGAAATTTGCATGTCACTCTTCATTGCATTCCTGTCCAGTTAATACATGCTTTTAGTTGGAGGCTGGGAGAATACACTGAAGGACCACTACCACCCTGGGCTGTATGAAAAGAAGTGTGGCCAGCAGACCAAGAGAGGTGTTTCTCCTCATTGGCTCCACTCTGGGGAGCTCTCACCTGGAGAACTGTGTCCAGCTCTGTGGTCCCTAGCAGATTCCTTGTTGCAGCAAGTCCAGAGGAGGGCCACAAATGTGATAAGAGGGATGGAACACCTCTGCTATGAGAACTGGATGAGAGAGTTGGGGTTGTTCAACTGGGAGAAAATTCCAAGGAGACCTTATTGTAGTCTTTCAGTGCTTAAAGGGGACTTATAAGAAAGATGAGGACACGGTTTTGATTTGGTCTTGTAATGACAGGACATGGGGTAATGGTTTTCAACTAAAAGAAGATAGATTCAAGCTACATATAAGGAAAAGATTTTTTATGTGTTGAAACACTCTCATACTGCACAAAACCCAGCACCTAAAAATACCAAATTCTCCAGAAAATTACTGAAAATTACATATATTCAGATTCATTCTACTCTTTCTTTTGTGTGTGTGTGTGACACCTAGACTTCAAACAACCTGAAAGTTATACCTGTTTCCAAAATGAACAGTGTTCACAGTTGTCCATGTTTAGTATTACACCATCTTTAGTAGGAAGAGAGCATTTCTATGCCAAGCTCAGTTATTCAAATAACTACATAATTCACCTCTAAGAGTATCATCTCCATTAAAACTTGAAGAAATAGAACACAAGTGTCATCAAGGCAAAGCTAGAAATTCAAGCAAACGTTGCCAGAGAATTTCTTTCCAAAATAGCTGCAATATTTACTCATAATGAAGACTATTACTATTTGCTGTGCTTCCTTTTCCCAGTACTCAAACAGCAAACTATATAGAGCATCTGAAATCAGTGCACAGAAAGACATGGTAATAGAGTGACATTGAAGTTCTGGTTTGTATGTCTCTTCTTGCTCACTGCTCCAGAGAGTGGGTGTTTATTTTGATTTCTGGAACACAAAACCTGTAGGTTTTTCCCTATTAGTTGTGTTGGTAAAGAACAGCTGGGCATGGTTTGTGATTTGGGTGGTAAAATTTGGAGCAGTTTTGCAGTACTCACATAATGTCTGAAAGAACTCCACATGTGTGATATTTATCATCTTTTTCAGGATACCACCTCTGGCTGCTCAATAAAATGACTGAAATTAATAATTTCAGCCTGCAACACTTCAATTTATTCGCAGCTGAAAAATATCTGTACAGTATGTCTGCTTCCTCCCTGCTACCCCCAAGTCATTCATTACTTAAGCATTCCCATCTGGCCACTACCTCTCCTTGCTCATTGAATGATCTGGCTCATGCTTCTTTTCCCTCCTTTGTCTGATAAGATATATTGTCATTATCTTCATTGTGTTCCTCCAAGTTTTTGAGACAAATTAGAATGGGGGGGGAGGGGAGGGAGAAAGAGAGATTTAAAACTTTGAAAATCATAACTTCTCCTGCTCAAGAGCTCCAAAACATCAATATCCTTTATAATGCTATTTGTCAAGCTGTTCTCAAACACCTCACCAATACCATAACAAATGCTACCACCGTGATCCGATTTCAGTTGAACAATTACCTCTTGCTCACACTGCAAACCAATATTGCTAAGATGGAGAAAGCATGACTGCAAGCAAGTCAAATCTTGCTGAATAGGTCATCTTTGCCAGATGAAGGTGGTCCTTCATGCATATTTCAAGTCTGTTAGAACTCTATCAGCCTTCCAATTGTTACCTCTGATATTAGTATGTTGTGGGGGTAAAAAAATCCTTCACAAGCTGGGGTGGGGGAAAGGGATGGGAAACATTTTATTTCATATTTTTTTTTTATCTCTAAAGTAATAAATTTGATTACATTACTAAAAGTGAAAATCCTTTAAGGAATCCTTTTTTTAATATATATAAGTAAGTGTATATATATATATATATATATACACACACACATACACATATACACACACACTCCCCCCCCCCTCAGGTATTTATTCAGGGTCTTATGGTTCAGAATGAGGATGCAAATATCGAGGTTATGGACTAGACTATTTGATTCAGAAAGGATCTACAAGGATCATCTAGTCCAACACTGTACCTGACCAGCTCAGGGCTGACTGAATGAAAGCATATTGTTGAAAGCATATTGCTGGGGATGCTGTCCAAATGGCTCTTAAACACTGACAGGCTTGGGGCATTGACCATCTGCCTAGGAAGCCTGTTCCAGTGTTTCATCATCTTCTTAGTAAAGAAATACTTCCTAATATCTATTCTTAACTTCCCTTGACACAGCTATGAACCATTACCACAACTTCCAGAGTCCATTCATTGCATTTGCTATGGAAGACCCTGTTGGAATGGATATGCATCACCAAGAGCTTGGACTATTCCTGTGAAATCACTGATGATGATATCTCTTTCTCTCGCTTCTTAACTCTCTCACTCTTTCTCTTTTTTTCCCCCCCTCTCTATTTTTCCTCTCCTTTTTCTTCCCATTTTCCCTCTTCTCTGATCCATTATCAGGAGTTGGCTTTAATAAACCAAACCCATCAGCTGTTTAGTGTCAGCTTGCTTTTATTTGCTCCAAGGGAATTTTTTTAACCTTAGCACCAAGTCCCCTGCTGCCCAGGGTTGGTTTGGGATAGCAGGTAGCAACACCCTTCCACCAGCTTTGTTGTCTTCCACTGAACACATTCAAAGACCCTCTTAAATTGTGGAGCCCAGAACTGCATACAGTATTCAGGATAAGGCCACATCAAGATTCAGATTCTGATCCAATGAGGTCAGAAAAAAAACCCAACTGATTTTTAGCAGGCTAAAAAATAGCATGTAAGATTAGTGTTATGGTTTCCATGCAAGATAAAATATGGTAATACATCACACTGGTCTCTGCTTTAATTAAATGCAGAACAACATCATCATAGCATTCATGGAGCTTTCCAAATCAGAAACTAGAGTTTAAGGTCTGAAAGAGAGTTTAGAATGCTGCTCTAAGAGCAGAGCTACTGGCTTACAACGTAAACTGCTATTCCCTGGTCAACAATTAGCAGAGCTGTTCTTTCCATTGAGACATGCTCTCTCTGTGGCACACAATATATGTGTGATCTGCTGCCGTTATTAGCCAAAGGAGAAGTTGCAGTATACTTAAGAAATGTAGGCCAGCCAGGAAAAGCATGGGAAAGGAGGGCATGACACACCTATATAACTCCCATGAGGTACTTCAGAGCCTCCTCATTAAGCAGGCACTAATTAGGTTCACAGAGATCCATAATGAAATTCTTCTTGATTTGGTTCAATGAATTCTTTCATATGATATGATTTGACCCAAAATACAATATCTTGTTTCCATTTCTTCAAAAATAAAAGGAAATTTCATTTTACCTCCATGTAGCCACACTGGGCTGGGAAGGGGGGGAATCATAAAGAAAAAAAAAATCTAGTGATAATCCTTTATTTCATCATATTATAATGCATAGTAATTTAAGGTTAAAGGTACACTCAAGTGTTTTCTGATGGGTTTTGATGATAAAGGCTCACATGGAACACTACAGTATCACACAGTATCACAGTATCACCAAGGTTGAAAGAGACCTCAAAGATCATCAAGTCCAACCTATCACCCAAGACCTCATGACTAGACCATGGCACCGAGTGCCACATCCAATCCCCTCTTGAACACATCCAGGGACGGTGACTCCACCACCTCCCTACTTCACAATTCACCAGACCATGTTAACAGTTTTCATGGTATAGGATTTGAATAGACAAATCCCAGTTCTGTTGGAAAATAGAGTAAGCATCCAATTCAGTCTTATATTTGCTGATAATACTTCTGTATCAGAGACTCTGAAATCATATAATTATTACAGAATATCATATCATGAGGAAAAAAATCCCAGGAATGTGAGCAACTACTTTCTAAGAACATAATTTCTACATTTTTTTTTAATCTTTAATTTTAGTTTAGTTATCACTGGTAGTATTACCACACAATGATAAAAGGCTTTTATTTGCAAGGGTGTTTTATTAGGTGTTTTATTAAGTGTACCATTGTTTAGCTTAAACTGAGGAAGAGTTATGAAATACTGACATTGGAGAAAATTATCTTCTTTAAGTATAAATACATAATATATATCATTAAATAACATTCTCCAACCTCCTTTATACTATGACAGTTATTGATTTGTTTTCTTCCCTTCTTTAAGATGATATGTCTCAAATAAAAGATGATTTTCCTTGCTTCACCACCTGTTGTTTCCAGTACAAAAATCCTGTTAATCTATTGAGCTATTTCATGAACCATCTCTATTAAAATAAATAATTGTTGCTACTTGGAAGAAGGTCCTGTGGGGGGGAATTACCTTTTCTCTTAGCTGGATTAGAATATATCTTCCATTTACATGTCTTAGTATAGTAAAAAGAAGTCACCTGCTGTTCCATGCAAAACACATCTGTGCAGTAATGTATAGATTATTTCATTAGACACCCAAATACTCCCAGGAACTCCATTCACAAGACCTCTGGGGTGATGAAATCAATACAGTGTGTCTAGATGTCTTATACTATTAGTATAAACCGCTGTAACAGTAGCTTTTCCTATTGAAATAAACACTTTCTGCTGTACTTAAACATTGGAGCTCCACCTTTGTGCATATCAAATTTAAATTTGAGGTGCTTGCAAAGAACTAGGCTGAAAACTTGTTAGGTCTACAGAATTCTCAGATTCAGTGTCTTGACAGACAGAATTAATAAAAATAATACTCTTTGCAGATACAAAACCCACAAACCAAAAAAACCCCACAACCCTCCCAAAAAATAGAAAAAAAAAATCCCTAAAACTGTTAGATATATGACCTCCAGCATACACATTAACAAAATGAACTGTATTAGATGTATAACTGTATAAGAAGAGATTCCAATTAATACTGAAAGTCAAGTGACCATTTATTCACATCACAAAGAACACTTTGCGCTTTTACCAGGTATAGCAGCCTTGTGAAATTCACACAGATAACATTTCTTCAGCACTTTGGAGTTATGAAACTAAGGAAAATATTAAGAAGTAGTATCTAATTCCAACACAATTCTACTTTCTTTGGATATGGTAATGAGATCTCTGAAGGAAACCGCCACCATCCCCTGCTAAGGATACTGAGGCAGGAGTCGAGAAACTCAGCCAAGAGTGAAAAGAGTCAAGAAGAGAAACACATCCCATGCAAGAAAATTGATAACTGAATGGGGATTAGACACCTTGCAGAGCAGCCACCCCTGCAAGTTATGCTTCCTTTGCAGGTGGTACTAGCTCTCTGTTCTATCCATGTAAAAGCTGGAAGCACAAGTTTCTGACATTGAAATGATTTTAGAAGTGTGGTAGAAATCATATGATAACCTCAGTGTTGCTGGGTATCTGGGAAAGGCAATTCTGGTCCTTCTAAGGATGACTGTCATGTAAATTAAGACCAACAGAGCAAGAAGTTTATATTTGGAAGATTAGATCCAAAGAGCTGGCCATGTAATGAAGCTTAGGCAGGCAACAAAGAAAGCACTAAAAGGAGTCATATCTTTCCTCTTTGACAAAACACGGAGTTATGACACCCAAAGTAGAGATGCTCCTTTTAAAAATCAAGGTATCCTAGATCTTGAAGGTATGCAGTTCCCTAATTTTCTGCTTTCAAACTTTGTCTGCCTAAAGGGAATAGATGTTTTCTCAGTTCTGATGCCTTTCAGCAAAATTCTGTTGTGGCTACTATGTGGTGATGTTAACCAACCTGTACATTTTTCCAAAGCTATGCTCTTGTTTGAGCAACTGGTGTTTTTAAGACCAGCATAAAAATTTTCTCCCTTTATACATTTGACTATAGCTTAGTTATTAGACTTTATTATTTTTATAGCTTGAAGGCCTTTCCCAGCCTGGTTAATTCTGTATTCTGTATTTCCTGACAAGCTTGAAAGGAAAGAACTAAGTAATGACAATACATTGGGGTCCAGTAAAGTAAACCTCGACCGACTGGACAGATGGGCAGAGTCCAATGGGATGGCATTTAATAAGTCCAAGTGCCGGGTGCTGCATTTTGGCCACGGCAACCCCATGCAGAGCTACAGGCTGGGGTCAGAGTGGCTGGAGAGCTGCCAAACAGAGAGGGACCTGGGGGTGCTGATTGACACCCACCTAAACATGAGCCAACAGTGTGCCCAGGTGGCCAAGAAGGCCAATGGCATCCTGGCCTGTATTGGGAATAGTGTGGCCAGCAGGAGCAGGGAGGTCATTCTGCCCCTGTACTCTGCATTGGTTAGGCCACACCTTGAGTACTGTGTCCAGTTCTGGGCCCCTCAGTTTAAGAAGGACATCGAGATACTTGAATGTGTCCAGAAAAGGGCAACAAGGCTGGTGAGAGGCCTTGAGCACAAGCCCTATGAGGAGAGGCTGAGGGAGCTGGGATTGTTTAGCCTGGAGAAGAGAAGGATCAGAGGTGACCTCATTGCCCTCTACAACTACCTGAAAGGTGGTTGTAGACAGGAGGGGGTTGGTCTCTTCTCCCAGGCAACCAGCACCAGAACAAGGGGACACAGTCTCAAGCTGTGCCAGGGGAGGTTTAGACTCGAGGTGAGGAGGAAGTTCTTCACTGAGCGAGTCATTCGTCATTGGAATGGGCTGCCCAGGGAGGTGGTGGAGTCGCCGTCCCTGGAGGTGTTCAAGGGGAGATTGGACGTGGCACTTGGTGCCATGGTCTAGTTGTGAGGTCTGTTGGGACAGGTTGGACTTGATGATCCTTGGGGTCTCTTCCAACCTTGGTTATACTGTGATACTGTGATACTGTAATTGGCTAACATTATATCTCATATTTGCACTAAGAAACAGGACAGTATGGTTACTCATCTTCCTATTTTCTGATTATCATCTACCATATGCTTAGAATATCTATTTAACATAAAACTGTAATTATTTTACCTCATTAATTGATACATTAAATCAAAGGCTGACTCTGAAAATTAAGTTAAATCGCACCAATTATGGATCTTGCCCATATTTTCATTCTTACAATTGTCAGTGAAGTTTTTCTGTGACTATGATTAATGCAAACTGATTAATTCCCTCTTTATAATTTTAATCTTTTTTAAAATGTGTAAATATATTCTAATATTAGTAGAAAGTCTCAAAATTACAGCTGAGGCATGTATTTTTTCTTTTATTTACTGAATGCAATCACCATTATCTCAACCCCATCAATGCTTTATAAATCCTAAAAAAAACCCCTAAAAGAACCCCAAAAAACCCACAACAAACAAAAACCCCAACCAACCAACAAAACACCAACCCAAAACCTCAGTCTCTCTCCTGCTCTTCTATTTTTCAGTTTTAACTTAATGAAAAAATACTTAACCACAGTCTTTTCATGATCTACCACTTCAATGCATGCCCAGCAAAACAAACAGGTTATGAAGCCTGGGATCCTGGTCTGGTTTTACAGTCGTGTCAAAAATGGTTAATGTTCCTTTGACCTTTCTAAATGCACAGCTATTATAATGCAAAATCTACACAGCTATGTACAGTGATAAATAACAAGGCTATGGAGCAAACTTTATAACTTTATCATTCACTTCCTTGCTCATTTCGGACCATATCACACTGACTCAGTCCTGTTTATTCCTTCTGACACTATTTCTTCAAATCAAAGGGACTATTTTAAAGAAGCAGATTCTGAGTTCTGCTACAAATTCATTCACCTCCAGCAACATCACCAGTATACATGTTTTCCTTTTGCCTGCTTGCCTGTCATCTTTGGTAATCTCTTTTTCTCCATCACCCTATTGGCTCATTGCTTAGACAGTGGATAGGAAGGAATTTAATCATTCATCTAGAAGAATCTGTCAAGCAGGAGATAAAAGCTGTCTTCAGGCTCCTACAAACTGAGTACCAAGTTTTAGTTTTCTCTGTATTAACAAGTTGGCAAAATCTTGGGCATGACTTTATAGAGAGAACAGCGGTCCTCTTCCATGTATTTAGTCTCCAGGAATTTGTTCCAAATAATTTGCACACAGTATCAAAAGTGCAGAGTTTTATTGTAAAAATTAGGGTGTAAACACAGATGAGGATTTGGGTTTACTACTATACCTCTGTGCACGTGTTGTAAAAGTACAATGTGTAAACAGCAAACTTTCCCTGGACCACTTCTACAAGTAGAGCTAATCCACAAATCAAAGCTACTCTGTCAAGGTCTAAACTGTATTGATGTATTACCTACTATATCACTTCTAAGTTCTTCCACAGTCCAAGATTAAATTAAAATTAAAGACAATGTTACGCTGTGGCATTTGTTAACTTACTTAAATTTCACCTGAAATATTTTGTCTATGGCAGTATTCAGCAAATCCAAAGCAATGTTTCCAGATTCACACATCAAACCATGTTTATGCAGGAAACTTTTCCCCATTCTTGCTAGCTTCCTTGTTTAGTTCCTGGCAGCTCACCTGGACGGCTGAAAGCCTGGGACCACCTGGAAGGCTAAACATGAGCTTCTGACATGGACAGCTCCTAGGCAGGCTGCCAGGTGAAGAGTTTCAAACCCGGACACTGTTTTCTTTCCCCCAAGGTTTTCAAAATGCTTAGGTCTCTCAAAGAAAATACATTTTGAAAGAAAGACTTTCACAAAACCAGGACTACTGTTCTCCAGTCAACTCTGCCTAATATCCACTTCTTTTGCTTCAGTAAACATTGGTTAAACATCGCAAAATTAGTGCATGCTCTCTCCCATTCAATGTACTTTAAATTCAAGGAAGTATCAAAGTAAACTCACATTTGAAGTGCTGTCCTCTACATATTTGTCTTAGATTATGAACCAGTACTTAATTTGCTTTACTGTGGCATGCTTTTTTTAACAAATATGAATAAAATATTGACTAAATTACAAGTTTCTCCAGAGGCATTTTGAGGTATACTAAATATATGCCAATTCAGGAGTTAGCATCACTAGTTTTGCAGGTGTAGCTGAGACTCCTACAACAATTACTAGGCTAATTTTACCTCTCAGAACAAGGCAAATTAGTAGCAGCTACACTGGAATGAACAGAGCGAACCGCCAGAAACAAGCTTTATTTAGTTAGTTAGTTTAAAGGTGCAAAATGAAGTGCTTTAAAGAAACCAAGATATATGGATCTCACCTCAGTTAAAATAAATTTCACTAAACAAATTCCTGTAACAGCTTTTCCTTTTCTGTTACATTACATGAAAATGATATCACACCTAAGAGGTGTATATATATTATATACAGGTATAATCAATAAGATGAGAAATGTTCAGCAGCACTGAACAATTTGAACATTTGAGTCAGAGCAAACGAGCAAATAATTTGTATCTTTCAGTGTCAAATTTTCTGCCAGAAAAAGTATATAATATAAATATATATATTTATATATAATACAGTATACAGTATGTAATATATATAAAATATATATATATATATAAAATATATAGTATATAATGTTATAAATGGGCCACACAAGAAAATTTCCAAGTTTCTTGTGAGAGTTGTTTATTAAAAAGAAGCGAGCAAGCAGCAGGGAAAAATAAAGAGAGGGAAACAGCACGCCGGGCCGCACAGACTTCCCCCCACAGATACCTCCAGTCTCTGTCATAAAGCAACTTACAAATCCTAACTTTTCTTTATATAGCTACACCATCTACATATGCATGCTTCTGCTTAATAGAAGGCAGGATAGGATAACCAATTCTAGCAACTTCTTGGGCTTCTTGAACATGCGTCTTCTTTGTGGTAGGGGTCGCAGATGAGGCAGGGGAGGTCTTTCTCCTGTGTTCTTGGAGAACCACATCCTCTCACACAGCACAGGACTTATCTGAGGTAAACATTCTATGGCTCCTAAGAAAGTTGGCATGAGGTTCCTGTCTGAAGCCAAAACAATCTGAGCATTTACCCTCTGTTCTCAAAACTAACCAGCTGCCACTACCCCCCCAAATACAGCATTCTACAACACAAATCACAACCACTATGGCATTTATAACAATAATATATATAAGTATATATATAATATAAAGCATAAGTATATAATCTATACTTGTAACACAAACTGAGGCTTTCCATGGGAAATTTCTAAATGTACACCTGAAGAATCTCTAGGAAGTCCTGGAAGGAACTCTAAATTGCATAAGTACTATATAAGCCCCGGAGCATCTTAGCCCATTTTCTTCCCTTTATAACTAAGTTAAGCGCATCACTCAACAGGGCAAATATCATGGTTTCTACTACTTTTCCTTCAAAAGAATCTGCAGCTCTCTATTCTTAGACCTTTAAGCCTTTTAAATACATAAGTAGCTCTCACAGTGCTCATATTAGGGCCAGATTTTCAAAGGAGTTTGGCTCCTATTTTAGCACCTAAATAAATCAGCAGATTATCAAATAAGCTCAGCTTGTTGTCATTAAGCATCTTAAGAGCAGGAGGGAGGCAGCATGGATATCTCGAGTACTTTTTTCAAAGTTTAAGCCTTTTATTTTCTCTCACTAAAGAATGCTGGAAATTCTGATTCCAATTCCAGGTGCCATGTAATTAACCATTAGTCATTAGGGTCTTAAATACCTCATCTTAAAGAAAATAAAAAAATGATATGGATATCAACAATCCCACACTGAAAGTAAATGAGATGGAGATCATGCTAAGCTAATTTTATCCTTATCTGATTACATTACAGTTACTACCTTAGGTGTCTATGTAATAATCTTGCTTACAACATAACTTTCCTACTCCAAGGTGACCTAAAAGCTCACCTCCAGCCTTGGCTTTGATGGTATCTCTCTTTCTCACACCATCCAAACCGCCATCTACTACACTGATGTGTTATGCCAAGACCTTCTGCCTGCTGAAAGTGTCTTTTATACTTCCCCAGCATTTTCACGCAATGCAGGGATTTGGTTTGAAATCCACCCCATAACAAACAGAATAACAGCAAAAAAATGGTAAAGTTCTGTTTGGAATTTTACCCTTGAGTGGAAATTCTGACCAACGAACTGGCAAACAATTAGTTTATGATAAACGGTTCAGTGGAGAAATTATTCCAAACAAAAGAGTAACAAAATGTAATGAACAGCAACATGACAAAAAGATGTAAGACTGCTCACTGAAAACTACTGGCTTTGTGCAGTAAGCTGTTAAAACTGGAGAGGAGACAAGAAAGGGGGAATAGGGAACTATGTGATACAGATTGATGAAGGAGGAGATATTAAGATGAGAAATTCAAATGTAACTTTGTCAACACTTGTACATTGACTTACCATCTCCCTGTACTGTATTCTCATGTGCTTTATGAGGGCTGCATACATGGCTTCTTATTGCCAATTTTCATTTGAGTTCGGATTTCTCCACAAACTTGGCATTTCCCCCAGCTGCTGACATGCTCTGCAGTGAAAGGTTGCATAAAGAGGGCATTCCTTTGTCCTCGATTTAATTCATAAGGTAGGGTCGTAGAGGATGTTTTTCAGTCAGGATATGATATGTCTTGCTGATTCATGAAACTAAGAGCTTACACAAGGACAACAGTGTAAGAATTGTTTTCTAGCTTTCTGAAGTAAGTGTTCCTGATCAATGCTTTCATTAAGTATTTCGTGAACAGATGGCTACCATTTATTTAATAATGAGACCCATGGGCAGGGAGAGTAGGGATAAGTGAAAGGCATTTCTCATAAAGACCATCATAGGTGCTTGGGTTTTTTTTTACATTTTCATCAGTTTTATTCAAACTGTTCTAAACTTTTCCAGAAAAAGTTATAACCCTCAGAAGATTATCATGAAATACACTTTAATCATACTTAAATCAATCATGAATTGTCAAGTAGCCTGGAGATCACATTTGCTTACACTCGAAAATTACATCCAACTATTGATCACGTCATTGAAGAAATATTCAGAGAGGGTAGCATAACAACACAGTAGTATTTTAATATTTATGAAATGCAAATTGAACAGATACAAACAGATCAGCCTCTGTTTGGTTACCATTGCTCTGAAGTGCAAGTACTAATATATATTTCAAGCATGTTTCTCAAATGAAGCTCATTTACAAATGTTGGCCGTTTTGCCAGTTTGCTGCTGCTTTAATTTCTCAGATAATTCTTATTGCAACAATTAAAAATGGGCTTTAATTAAAGCTTTCAAAATGATAACAACATGAGTTTGCTCAAGTCTGACAAAAAATTACTCATCTGATGCTAACCAGCATCTGTTTAGAATCATGCATATAGTATCAATTTACAAGATTTATCTGAAGAATTTCTCTGACACTTACAGATCTCGGTTGGATTAGGCTGAAAAATATTGCAAGGCTTCTATTTTGGAAAGACTATAGCAGATGATTCCATAGTGTTCAGAGGCTTAAAAAACACCAGTGAATCCAGTAGCATCATCTCCACACAGCTAGGTGCTGGGAAGTACATGCTGACAGCTACTGGTAAACTAAGTTGCCCTAATGCTTCTCCTTGTAATGTTAACACACTGTCCACTGTCCAAGTAAATATCTTAGATGGGTAACATAGAACACTTGCTCTAAAACAGGCCACAAAGGACTGCCCTCTTCTGAAATCTGGGATACAAGTATGAAGACAGCTTGAATGACACAAATCCCAATGCTAGAGAAGCAATACCTTCAAGATTTCCTGAAACAATTAGTGACAAATATTTTGTTTCTTGTCAAATTGCTCCAACTCACACATTCCGTTGAACTTAGAGACTGTCAAGAGATAACCTCTAGACAGTTGTTTACTTTCTCATATGGTAGAACTTTTGTCACAAGCTGCAGAGCAGGTAATATGTATTTCCCAAACTGTGAGGGTCATGCCACCACATATTAATGCCACGAGACTTTATCAGTCAGTGGATGTTACTATCACTTAATACATCAGCCTGTGAACATGAACGTCCAAACAACAACCCCTTTAAGATTGTGCCAGCTCACACTTGATTTCAAAGGTCCTAGATACTTTTATAATCTATATACTTTGTAATATAACATAACTTTAGCATCTAGAGTGTGGCACCCAGAATAGTAACCTTACAAAACGACATGAGCCGGTATTGCTCATGAGACAAATTAAGATACAGGTACTGAAAATCACTAATTTTTCTAAAGCCATGTCTAAAGCAGGTAGTATGTAACCCTGCACAGACTCTCAAGATGTGCAACTTTTACTATCTTAAAGAATAAAATTTTTAGTGAAGATAATTTAAGGTAATATACTCTAATAAACACACCAGAAAGAACGAAGTCTCTCTCTCCTCAAAAAATAAATTTGCAGCCCTTAAGGAATTTAAACTTCATGCCTATGGTGAAAATGAGGTTGCAGAACTGTCTCAGATGTGTATTAAAAATGAAGGAAATTATCAGACATGGGAAATGATTGTAATTAAATTTTGAAGACTTATAAACACAACAGCTCCAACACTACTAAATGGAAATCAAATGATGGTACTTGGTGTTCGGGGACTGAATAATAAGCCACCATTAAATCACCCCCATCTGCTTTTGTAAGTGTATACTTGCAAAGTATTATATTAATTCTTGATGCTAGAGAGTTAATTATCTCACAAAGGATGCAAAGTCACTGGCCTTACACTTAAAGTCAAAGATTCCATTCCTGAAAAAATCCCATTCCACAAGAAATCAACAAAGTGGGGAAGAATGTGTGAAGAAGTTGGTTGTCCTTTAGAATGATGTTTCAGAATTCTAGTTCCAAAAGCTTTGTTTGGAAAGAAATACATTTCATTTTGGAAATAAATACATTTTGGGTCAGCAATGTTCCTTAGGGCCCAGAAGACCATGATATCCTTGGTGCATTAAGAGGTGAGTGTCCAGCAGATCAAGGGAGTTCTCCTCCCCCTCTACTCTGGCCTGAAGGCATCACCTGAATATTGCATCCAGTTCTGGGCACCCCAGTTCCAGAGGAACAGGGATCTGCTTGAGAGAGTCCAACGAGGTCTACAAGGTTGATGAAGGGACTGGAGCTCTGCCTTATGAGGAAATGCTGAGACCTGTGGCTGTTTAGTCTGGAGAGAAGACCATAGAGGGAGTCTAATAAATGTATATAAATATCTGAGGGCTGGGAAGGACAGCCTCTGCTCACTTTTGCCCTGTGATGGACAAGGGGCAATGGATGTAAACTGCATTAAACTTCATTTAATGAGCTGTCAGCAACAGAATTGTTAGTATTACTAAAATCAGTAAAGTAGTGCTTGAAACAGCTTATCATCTCTATTTAGTTTTTAATGCACAGCAGCTGCCACTTACAACTTTTTCTCTAGAGCCAAATGTTTCCCAGTTTTACTGTAATAGACTGACAACTTCTTTAGGGTCAAATTGTTTCATGTTCTTTCTTCTCATTTGCATAGTTCTGTCACAATCTGTAAATGTCTTGAAACAATCCAGCCTTAAGTGATCCTTTTTTTGGCATCTATTTGAAGGTACAGCTATAGATAAGAAGCCCACCCATTTGCAACACAGTTGCACTATATAGTTTTGGTTAAAGCTCAAGGTACTACTGTGTAATTTTTTGCCCCCTCTATTTTCTCCCCTCCCACAATTACATACGTCAGTCTCACTTAGCTCATATAGCATATTCCATTATCTAGTCAAATAGTCCTAATGATTCATTTTCCCACAAGATATTCTCTCATAGATCTCCAAGAGCATTTATTGTAATAGCCAAGAAAACAGAAGTTAATAAGACAGTAGAATGTGTTATGCAAGGTATTTGTCATGGCAATTACTATTGTCCCTTTCAGCTTTTAGTTTTGCACTAAACCTCTTAGAGTAATCTCTTTGTCCTGTCACCACATCAGCTGCCTCTCATCTTTCTACAGATCTGACAGATCTTCATCCTTTACTGTATTATTCCTTTAAGATACCTTATAATGGTTTCTCCCAAACAGATTTAGTTCAGCAATATTTTTATTCTTTTTTTTTTACCAAACCCCACAGTTTCAGGAACATCTTTGTATTTTCTGGAAGCACTGTTTGCGAGATAATTAAGACATCTGGATTTGAGTTCCACGGATCTCAGCAGTCTGGCTACATCCTGCACATCCTGCACTTAGTCTTTTGCCATACATCATGCACTTAGTTTTCTTTTGGCCACTATGTTTTTACATAAGCCCAGTCTTCACAATAACCCATAGATGACCTGCAACTGCAATCATACATCCTGGTGTTTCTAAAAGAAGTAAGACCTAGGTCCTAAGAATTTTGCAAGCTTTGCTAACCTGCTTGTGTATTTTGAGTCTTCTGTGAACCCAAAGAAAACACTGGGAGGGAATCTAAATTCATAATTCACATGCATCTTTTGTCCTTAGCTGTAGAATCCTGAAATTTACATTGTGATCAAGAGCCCCAATATTAGGTACTAGGATAGATTAGGAATGTTCTAGGAGATGTTTTAAGGGCCTATTTATTTAGTGACACCAGTACTATTAATACACTACTTGTCACACTATAGAATCATAGAGTCATAGAATTGTTAGGGTTGGAAGGGACACCAAGGAT